>CM035152.1:15194469-15314513 GCA_020205615.1 Panax quinquefolius
AAGGATTTGATTTTCAAAAATAAAATAAGATTTTATTTATTAATATATAATTTAATTTATCTTGATTTTGTTTCCAGGAAACAAATATTGGGCAAGATACAGAAAAATTTCAGAAGATTTTTCAATATGTCCAAGGAAGAGCCTCGCTAGGCCTTGCCTCCCTAGGGTTTTAACTCTAAGGGTTTGGCTCCCTAGGAGTTCCCTCTTCAGGACTATTGTCTTCAAAGACACAAAAGTGAAGTCCCTTAAAATCGCTCAAAGACTTGTAGTTTTTCTTGCACGATCGTCTATTTGGAAATGGGACTCTCGCGCAGGGGGCAAATGTGGGCCCAAGTGTAAAATTAGGGTTCATATGACCTAATTGATTTAAATGCGCAATTAGGGTTCCACGACCTCATTAAATGTGCAAATTAGGGTTCGCATAACCTAATAAAATAAAAGCAGAAAAATCAAAAAATAAATGTGCTGAGACTGGGAGAAGCCTCCACGTGTCCCGAGGCGTAAGACTCGTGAGGGTGCTTTTTTTTAGAATTGATTGAGGATTGGATTGGTGGCTAGAAGGACGAGGCAATATGGGCATTACTCTAAGGACTAAAGGGTATTTCTAAAATTTTCACGAGGCATGTGCCTTGCACATGACTACTTTCCAGAAAACCCTATAAATACCCCTTCCATTCCATTTGGAAAAGGGGGGACTTCTCTGGAGACTGAAGACTTGGACTCTTGGAAGATCAAAGGGACCCTTTTGGTGACTTAAAGGCTTGGAGATTCCACCTAAAAGCACCAAAGGGGTTTGGACATTCTCTCAACTTGAAGGACTCAAGAAGGCTCTTGGAATCCTTGTTACCCTAACACGGTTCCCGGATTCTAGGGGTTCTGCCACGCGTCGTTGGAGTAATCGCCCACCTGTCGTTCTCCCCTCTTCAATCAATCAATCAATTCCGTACTTTTCGTGGATTTCTCTCTTCCTCAGCCAACACGAAACCCTAACCCTAGCAAGGTACGATTTCTTTGCCCACAATGCGTAAATTAGATTTACCTAATATCTCTACAAGACAGGGGTAAGGCTTCTATCCCGTTATTGGATGTGTCTCGTCACTAGTGCAAACACGTTGAGTACGTTTCAGAGTTTCAAGAAAATTTCGGCAGCACCTCCCCATGGTCTCCAAGCACACGAAATAGACTAAGATAACTTAATCTAAGTATGCACTCGGAGAACATATAGAGATAACAGTCGATTAATCCTCAAAATAACAAAAAAATGTACCGTTTCGTATTTTTGCTAGCCTAAGTGAGAGACATAACATCCAATAATAAATCCAAATCGGGGCTCGTTAACATTCACTCCTATTGAGTGTATGTCAAACGGGTTTCTAAGTTTCAAAGTATAGTACATATATAATTGAAAATGCCATTTAGTTTATTGAAAATAGTGGCAAACTACACAAATGCTACTTAGTTTATGAGAATTGTTATGTGGAATCTCTACTTGAGTCGGCAACCAGGAAAAAAAAGGTTCGTAGTTCCTGTTGTGTCCTATACTCGAATAATAAAGTTAATTCAATTACTGCAAATATTCTTCACTGTTCCATCATAACAGATGACAACATCCCGAAGGAGTTCCATTAAGCTATTGAACAAAGTTTCAGCTTAAGCAACCCTCTAGATGAACAAACGATCACTTCTCTGCTAGGAATGAATCATCTCCCCATATGGGTCCAATCCATGATATAAACAACTTCTCACCATTCTGAATTCCTCAAATGGATAGTTCTCATTCAAGAGGTGAGACGTTCTGTGAGAACTACCCATCCGAGGAATTGAAGTGGTGAGGTCGTTTATATCATGGATTGGACCCATATGGGGAGATGATTCATTCCTATGGGAGAAATGATCGTTCGCTCATTTAGAGGGTTGTTTAACCTAGAACTTTGTTCAACAACTTACTAGCACTCCTTCCGGATGTTGCCATCTGTTATGATGGAACAGTGAGGAATGTCTGCAGTAATTCAATTACCTTTATTATTCGAGTATAGGACACAAACAGGAACTACGACCCCTTTTTTTTTAATTGTTGCCGAGGATCCAGTTGGAGTACTATTAGCTGCAACTGCTATGTCGAAACCTGCATACAAGAAAGAGTACATATATATATGTAGGGAGAGTATTATTGCATTTATATATTGAAAATTGTGGCAAACTAAGCAAATGCTACTTAGTTTATTTTGCCAATGATAATAAACTAAGTAAGTGGTACTTAGTTTACGAGAATTGTTATTTGGAATCTATAGAGACTATTGTTCGACATTCACTCCTACTTAGTTTATTTTGCCAATGATAAACTAAGTAAACGGTACTTCGTTTATATATGAGAATTGTTATTTAGAATCTATAAAGACTACTTTTCGACATTCACTCCTACTTATTTTATTTTGCCAATGATAAACTAAGTGGTACTTAGTTTATGAGAATTGTTAGGAATCTATAAAGACTAAGTAATTAGTTTATTATTATATTTTGCCAATGATAAACTAAGTAAGTGGTACTTGGTTTATTATAATATTTTCTTTTATTTTAATTTGTAGTATATTATATTATAGTATATAATTGGTTTATTTATTTAAATCGAATTAAATTTATTATTATTATTTATTTTATATTGTATTATATTATATAAGTTCAAATTTAATTTAATTTAATTTAATTTAATTTAATTTAATTTAATTTAATTTAATTTAATTTAATTTAATTGTATTTATTTTAATTTAATTTATTTTATTTTATTTAAATTTTATTTAATTTAGTTAAATTTATTTTATATTATTTTATTTATTTTAAAATTAAATTAAATTGAAATTATTTGATTATATTTTATTTTATTCTTTATTGAATTGAATTCTATATGTATTATATTATATATTTGTAAATATTTTTTATTAAATTTAATTTATTTATTAAATTAAATAAAATTTGTTTGATTTTATTTAATTTACTTCAAATTAGTTTATATTTTAATATTGGGACTAATTACTAATATTATCAAAATAATTACGACAAAATCTTGCAAATGCATACCTCGATAAATTTACATCACAAATTGCAAATATATCAAAATTAAAAAGCAGGTCCTAAAATTAGTTAAATTCAAGATTGAAAACTAATTAAATTACATAAACAATGCAAACAATATATACTGCATAATTATCCATTCTCAATCAAAATATATACCAAATTTTAGCCCCAAATTTCAGTCAAATATATAACAAAATTTTAACCCTATACCAATTTTCAGCCTCAAATCCAATTGACAAAGCCAAATTGATGCACATACAGTAACCAATTAAGGAATTTACCAATTTTTAGACTCAAATCAATATATACATACAATATAAAAATTATTCAATCTACTGATTTTGTACATCATCATCAAAATGAAACAACATTTGAACTCATACCTTTTGGAACTAATAAACTGTCCGGCGTGTGGTGGTGGTGGTGGTGGTCGGTGGCTGGAATCGAAAATGGGTGGGGCTGGAGGTGGCTCTTGGTGGTGGTGGTGGTGGTGGTGGTGGTGGTGGTGGTGGCTAGAGGGCGCTGGTGGGGGGGAGAAGGAGCGCCTTGGTGGTGGCGGTGGAGGTGTTGATGGCAGGTGGGCGCCGGAGAAGAGAGTGAGAGGGGAGAGGCTGAGATGAGAGAGTGAGAGAGGAGAGATAATTAAAAATGAGAGAATACGGGGAGACGCTGGCCTGAGTCAGTCGAATAGGTTTTATAAGATATTTCTGATGGAATTTCCGTCGGACATACGTCCCTCGGAATTAACTTATCTTGACGTCTGATCCCTCGGACATAGCTATAATTTTGTTGAACTTAAGTTTACATGGCGGGAAATTTGGCGCCATATGAGGCCTTATATTCTAATTTAATTTTCCTCAAAATAAACTATTTTGGATGAAATTAATTTCGACATAATATTTCGTCCGAAATTAAATTATTCTGACGAATACGATTAAATCGAACTTAGATCCGTCGAATTAGCCGGTTTTTCTTATAGTGTATCAAACACTTTGTAAGTGCGATCCATATAAGCACACTACATGATTTTATTTATACATACAAAGCACAAGTACTCCTTCATATATTCCAACCTTTTGACTTTCCGGACCCTTCATGGTCCCCAAACACAACCAACAACAACAAATTTCCCCAACCATATATGATTAAACAAATTAAAAAATAAATGGACGAGTTAATATATAAAAGATGGGTTGCGTTGCAAATGGTGGTTTAGTCTTGACTTTCATGGTTGTGGAGGAGGATAAGAAGTGGGAACAAAACGATGGAGATGAATGATGATGAGAACGACCCAACGTATACGCATGAATTTTCTTTAGTCGAGGTCTAAAATCCAAATGTAACATTAGAGTAATAGAATTTTATTTTTTTTTCAAGAATAAAAAAAGGGTCGTTTTCCCCTTTCAGTAACAATTTAACATATAAGCTCGTCCTTGCCATGCATATAGTTGCTTACATGTCTATTAATCTATATACCTCCCTCCATTTTGAAAAGAAAATAATATAATAATGAAATTGAGTCTTATTTAAACAATGATTGCATTCATTATGACAACAAAATTATGAATGTGACATTTTTTATACTACTATGAAAAGAGTACAAAATAAATAAAAAAGAAGGGCGAGTGGGACTCATTGTTAAGGAAGTATATATAATATACATAGAAAAACAGGATGAGCTTAACCCATGAGTGCCTTTACATTGTTCCTAAATTAGCAGAACAAATCTACTAATTAGTTATACAAAAATGAATCCCAAGACCAAGATAAAAACATTTTATATACATACACATACAAGGGCAAAAAGAGCTGCTGCATATCTACATACACATGTCAAGCACTACGAAATCCTACTTTTTGTACAGGCGTTTACACACAATTCTCTCCAGTTGTTTCTAGGCAGTGATGTTTTGCCCATAAAAGAATGAATCTGCAAATCAGAATATAGCTCATTGTGTATTAATCTTTGATTCATACATAATATCTGATCCATGTAATCCATGATATTTAAAGATTAGCCTGTAATCCATGTGGCAATCGATTTGATCTCTTTACTGCAAAATATCTGGCATAGACGGTCAAAAAATTTAATAGAAGGTGGGTCTAAAAGTAAAAGTTTAAGTGATAAATTATGTGTTAGTCACCTAATTTAAAGTTTTGGAGCCTGTGATCATCACCATTCTCAAACTGGTCCAGGTTCCCGGCTATAGGCGAATCGTAAGAAGTGGATTTAAACGAACAATAAGTTGAACGCAAACGGTCGCCAATCTCTTCCATTTGTCTACCATTCTCAACCTCATCTAGATGGGCAACTGTAGATGAGTCCTGGGTAGTGGATTTGAACTGACAATAGGCTGAATGCAACTGTTGATGAATCTCTTCCAGTTTTCCAGACTGCTCGTCTTGCCTATTCATCTCCATGACAATCTGGTGAACAAATTTACATTAAACAAATAGACAGAGAGAGTTTTTGAAAGTAAAGTTGGTTTTTCAGCCAATACCTGTGCAGCATTATTTTTAAAAGACGGTAAAAACCTTTGCGTTCAGTAAATATGGAAAAGGAGAGTGCAAATGATCAGTGGGATGGTGAAACCAGAAGTAATTGGTGCTTTTTTAATCCCGAAGACTCCCAAAACTACTGTTTGCATCAGCAGTAATGAGAAGATTATTGCATTATGCGCAGTAGGCCAATAAAGTCCCCCAGTTTCATACTTTGTGACATATACATTGATAGGGAAAGAAAGTATAAATCTTCATTCTCCTATATACAACTTTCTTTTCTCTTCTAATGAATATAATAAGGTCAAGAAATCAATGGACACAAAAAGACATTGATTACGAACAACAAATATTTTTACAGTAATTGTAGCAGTAATTTTAGATTTCCATAACTAACTGATTACTTCATCGAAGTAAAACATGAAATATCTACCACTGCTTGATTAATCGATAAGATTTCATCAATAAGCAAAAGATCGCAGCCAAAACTAAAATACGAAATACAGCCGATCTACAACAGTGATGATCCGAACAACAACAGTATCCATAATTAGATCAAAACAGATGAATTTCAAAAGGAAAACTTACTTGAAAATCGGTACTCAATCCGAACAACAGCTCTTCAATTTAATTATTATGCCATGTACTGTGATTTAGTATATACAAGCTAAGCCCCTGTTAATCAAGGCTCAAACAGGCATGTTCATCACAGGTCCAGTTTGACCAGATTTTAGTTCCATCCTACCTCTGTAGATTTTGGCCATATAGATAGCTTAGACATGTGCAATATGGTAACACAAGATTACTTTTAACATAATAATGGTTTTGCATGATTTTGACTTTTGGAACTTGATGTGTTAAAATTATGTACTGCAAGTGCACAATGTCGAATTAAAGAACTGGCAAGTACAGGTCGAACCCATAGTGACTAGATTAATTTAATGTATCCTTAATATCTATTTTAGGCGAATTAGAAATAAAGATTGAAAATTGATTAACTAGGATATGAAAACTAATAATGAGAAAACAATCTAAGAATTCGAATCCATTAAATAATAAACACAACATATAAATCAATCTCTTCTATTTTTATAACTCAACTATGATTTTGATCTTCATTCCCTTTAATGTAGTAATTTTACAATTAATGTGAGCAAGCATAGACTATAAAAATTTAAGGATTAACTATAACCCATCAAAATTTCTTTGAGCTAGCATGGATTATGAAAAACTCATATCTTAACAATAATCTATCAAAAACTCTTAATTAATTTAAAATCACATAAGAACTATAAAACGAAGGTATTTCAATAACGAAACATGAAGGCGAAATCAATTAAACATAAAAACATAAATAATAGAAGAGATAAAAACTATTATCATGAATAATTATTTAATTTCATCTTCATCCTAGATAAAAAAAATTATCTAGACATGAAAAACAATTAAACTAACTAAAATAAAAAAAAGAAGAAGAATAAAAATAAATAAGAAAACTCCCTTTAATTAAGGATCATCCAACGAACGGGATCATCCAACGAACGTACAATGAAGAAGTAATTTAATCTACTCCTACTCCTAACCTAAACTAATACAATACCTAATGTTTATCTCTAAAACAAGAGACCTATTTATAGGGAAAATAAATTTTGAACCCTAATTTAGATTCATTGAACTTAGACACTTTTATTCCCTTTCCATGTAGGTTTCAACTTTCTAGTGGCAATCAACTTCTCAAAAAGATCTTCTAGATAGACTTTCCCCTCTCTTGTTGGATTTGACTTGCACATTGTTCCACCTCTTTCCTTCTCCTTGTAGGATTCTTCTTGGATATTCCTTACATGAATAAGAGCATTAAATATCGCTTGATCACCAAGATTTTGACTTTATTGCAACAAATATTAAATCCTACAAAATAAAATAAAACATATTAATTTAATAAACTAATATAATTAAAAGGACAAAATTAGGGATAATAAAATGTATGAATTACGTGTTTATCAGAACTCACATTACACATATATAACAAATAACACATGAAACCTTATTATTGATAACTCGTGGCTTGGCTATACTTTGGAACCATTTCCAGCAAGCATTCTTGATCTAACATAAGTTTATTATGGCCTAGCATGGTCAGAATCTCTAATTCCATGTCATTGCCCCAAAGGACATAGTTAGAAGCATGGATTTAGCATTATAACTCAAAACAGTCCCAAGCTATGTTAAGGTTAACATTGAGACATATATGATCAAATAAATTAAAAAATGAATGGACAGTCAATATTTCAACACATATAATATGCTAATAAGAAGTTCAATTATATTTCATTTTCATAGAAAAATAATTAAAAAATAATTATTTTAATATCACAGAGAATTTTTTTAAAAAAATAATTGAATATGCCTTTGGAGGTCCCAGCAATGGTTTCATCTTCAAGAGGTGCATCTGCTACGGAAAGGCCCAATTGAATCATCTCTCTTCTATGCCCCCGTATGGGTCTTTTTGAGATGACAAATGTTTGTCTTGCTTCATGCCAACCAACATTTAAAAAATTATGGGCATTTACATGCAAGCAATCAAAACCTTAAAGCACAGAAACACTAATATATGGTGCTAAAATTGGAACTTAGAACCTTCCTTCTTATACAGCATGAGTATAACCTACATTAATTAAGCATTATGCAAAATGAAGTTTCCTATTCACAGAGAGGGAAAAGGGGAGATAGGGAGAGAGAAATTGTTATATTTAATAGTTACCACATCTATGAATCACATGCATCTGCAAACACAAAACAAAAACAAAATACAAGCTAGAATAGCATAAAAACAAAATGGCTAGTTACTTTTTCGTCATAAATAGAGAGAATATTTGTGAACTTACCTTGAAACTGTCCTCTTATCCCAGCAGTTCTCAAATCATTAACCAATGTAACCAGATTGGAAATTTCAGAGCCATCCAAGAGTTCTTCATAAAGTTTCATTCCATCAACTGCATTAACCTATAAATAAAAGTGGTTCTTAAAGGTAAAAAAGTTCAAACAAACTACCAGAAACTTATAGCTATGTTTGTCTAAAATTTTAAGAAAAAATGCTCGTTAAAAAGTTATTACCGCCTTTCCATCAACTATCTCAGTAGCAACAAAAGTTTTTACACTATTTGAGAGATTATGCTTCCCAGTGAAAATTTGTGTGGTAGGAGAACCATTCTCCAGAGGCACATCACAAGGCCCTAAGCGAAAAATGCAAAAGAATCAGATATTCTTTTTGAGTAACTAAGAAGTAGATATCTATATGTAGCTTATGGCAGCAGCAACAACAACAAAGAGAATAGATTCATAAGGGACAAATGGTTTATATATTCCCAATTAAATTAATACACGAGTTGTGAAGATCTCTTATGTTACTTGAACTATCATTACATTTACAAATTATATGCTAAGGCCACGATGAAAATATACATCCAAATTATTCAAGCTAGGAAGTAACTTTAAATGATTTTACACACAATTGTGTCACTTTCTATCTTTAATAAATTCCATACCAATATGGGACCAAAAATAGAAGTTTCACTATTAACTCCATCCCTAACCAAAATTGAGCTTGTAAAATATTTTACCATAATAAGAAATAAATCAGTTCAATTTTCCCAAAATCAAATAGTTTGATGTTCACATCGTTCACAAAATTATTAGATTAGATCGAATGAAGCTTGGGCATGTATGTACTATAACCAATTTTTGGATACAACCAACAAATTATAAAATCAGAAAAACAAATA
The DNA here is from genome assembly GCA_020205615.1 of Panax quinquefolius. Classification (NCBI taxonomy): domain Eukaryota; kingdom Viridiplantae; phylum Streptophyta; class Magnoliopsida; order Apiales; family Araliaceae; genus Panax; species Panax quinquefolius. Next base: position 15,203,823 of record CM035152.1, read on the forward strand.
TAATTCTAAACATTTTACCATTTCACTCCAGTAAAATGAAAAGCACAAATATAACCGATGGGGGGGGGGGGGGAAGAGAAAAGAAAAGGAAAGAAATCAAGACGTGGGGTTTAGCTAAGAAGATCCAATTCTTTGATTACACTAAATTCAAGATTAATTATGCACCTAAATTTCAATAACTTGGAATATCAACACAGAGAAGATATATATATACCATCATGATGGGGGCTCTCGGCTTTGATTCGGGCACTGAAACAAGAACCATCAAATGGAAAAGCTAGCTCTGATTTTCTTACCTTTATTCCTCACTGTGCTAAAATATAAAAAAGATGTTTTCTTATGTTTGGGTAGAAGAAAGAGAAGGAGAACAGAGACTCGGAGAGGAGGCTTGGGTCAAGGCAAGCAGAATACGAACATAATTCATAATTCAACTTGACCTTCACGGAACTCCATCCCCAAGGCCTAAAACAGTTGGGATAGCAATCTACAAGATGTTTATCCTTTGGGGGTTGAGTCTTCTTCACCGTTTGAAAGAATTTGAATGAATACTGAAATTAATTTAGTTCTTATTTTTGAATATATGATCCCAGTTTAGAGGAATTTGGGAAATGAATTTAAGTTTTTACACTCTCATATTTTAATGTTTGTGTAAAGGGTAAGTAAGAGCATTAATTAGGATGGACAGGTGTTAATTAATTAAAATGACAGATGTCAACTTATTGTACCATGTACTGTGATTTAGTATATATAATAGATAAAATACCAACGTTTATCAGTTTTGTTATGGTATCAAAGTTACAATGCCTAACTGTTTATGATCCATTTTTTCATCTTTCGCTGCACATCTTCTGCCTACCAATCCAGAACCACAATCCAGACACCTTAATAACATGTCTGCATTCCAAGAACTTTCTTTAAAAATCATCCTAGCCCAAGCCTGATCTAGACACAATCTATTTTCATCTAATATTCTCAAATTATTCTTCTTCTATCAATGGCTTCCTTGGCTTCTAATTTTCATTCTTCTTCCTATGATTTGGAAAGGTGACTTAACCCAGAATCATTCCAGAAATCCTATCTCCGATCATATACTGTCATCTCCGTTTATCAGTGTTGTTACTATTGATGATACTGTTATCATGTTGGGAAGCAATTAATTCAAGGTTTACTATAAAAAGAAAGTTCTTTGTGATAATATTGTTACATATATATCATAGAGATGGTGTTAGTTATTTCTGGTTTTCTATTTTGAAAGTATTGTAATTCAAATTTTTGACCCAATCCAAATCTTTTGGATTTGCCACTCTTTGTATTATTTGGGTGATAATATTAAAACAATTTTGCTGATCAAGTGTATATATATATATATATATATATATATATATATATATATATATATATATATAGAGAGAGAGAGAGAGAGAGAGAGAGATAAAGATGTTGTAAACTAGGTAATTATATGGTGAAAGAGAGAGTACATTTATGATTAATATAATATAATGCATAACTTTTCTCTACTAAAATCGTGTGACCATGCAAGATGACCACAAAAATTATTTAGGACCAGAGAGTAGTCCATATAACCAGGCCTTAGTTTACTAACATATATAATCATACACTATTTGTTATTCAATTTTTACAAAATGTAATGATGTTTAATTGACAAATAATTAGTATAGTTGCTTCATGCAATAAACCTAGGAAGGCCTATTTTGTAACCCAGTTTATCTACATCATTTTGAACTTGTTGTCTAAATTCTTTAAAGCTGAACTTTCTGTACACTGAAGTCTCCACACAACTCTGTATCAGAGTTTCATATGATGGACATAAGAAATACGCAGTAGAGAATCTCTCCACCAACTTATTGGTAACAACCCGATGTTCAACGCTCTTATAAACATCGTTGCTCCATGCCTGCAATGGCATACAACAATATAAACAACATATTACGTATTATGAGTGTGCAATATGTAATTAAATCAACGTGTAAAATGCATGGTAGATTAGGGCTGAATACAAAATACATACAAAAACTTGTAAAAAATAAAAAGAAAAAATACCTGAAAAAGGTCACCAATGTTGATAATTAGGGCTTCTTGATTAGGTTTAACCGTGATCCATTTCCCATCTTTCACTAGTTGCAATCCTCCAACCTGATCTTGATACAATATTGTGAGGAAGTCGCTATCAGTGTGTGGCATCAACCCGAATGCTTCAGCAGATATTGGACATGGTGGATATCTGTTCAGTCGAAGATAACAAGTGCTAGGCAAACAATTTTCTTTGAAGAAAGTGGACTTATGATCCATCTTCTCGGCCAAAATTTCAGCCAACTTTTGTGCTAGATCAGAATCTGTTGTAGCAAATTGTTCCATTGTTGAGCTGAGTTATTGTTAAATTGAGTTAGAAAGAATATCAAATACAAAACATTTTCATATACTCTCATTTAGTATTAAGGTGGTACTATATATAAATTATTTACCAACTTTTGTAATGACCTTATTTTCCATGGTTGAAGGAGTCTCCAGCAATCTCATATATTGCTCTCACATAATTTTTATTCAATTATAAAGTTGCAGATAAATAGATAATAATTAAGTAACAATACATAAAAATGGGATAGCAAATGAGATAGTAGAGTTGGACTCCCTGTCCGACTATCTATGTCATCTCTTGTCCCATGTTCAGGCGCGAATGTACATATTAGTAAGGGGAGACAAATGCCCACCCTTGATTTTTGAAAATCTTTATTAGTATATAGGGGTAATATAGTAAATGGTGCCCTATAAAAAAATATTTTAACTTAAAACAACAGGCAACACGAACATAAATTGTACACAAAAAGTAGGACATATATATTATTTACCAATAAAAATGTCTAAAACATTTGACGATAGGTCTCGCTCTTTATTTTCTCTCTTTTTTATACTATTTGTGTATAATTTGTGTTCATAGTTTTACTCAAACACTAAAATGCAGAGAAAAAAACGAGAGACATGAGAGAAGAACTAAAGAAGAGAACGACGGAAAAGGTTGTCGTGACATTGTACTGACTTTTATGTATTTTTAATAGAAATTTGTATTTGATAAATTTTATTATTATTATTTTTACTTTATTTAAAATAGTGTTCACCCTTGCCGAAAATTTTGCATCCGCCATGCTCATGTTATTTATATTGTCGCTAGGTATAATGTAGCGACTTATATATTTACAATTAAGTTTTTACATGAATAAAACACATGAATTCTCTTGATTATATTCTACTATATTTTCTTCATTTTAATGCTTCAAATTTTGTAAGAATGCCCTAATGAGACTGAACAAAAAATAAAACAAAAAAGAAACGTAAAGAAAAGAAAAGAAAAGAAAATAAGAAAGGCTGTGTGAGAAGGGGATCTTCTGGAAGAGAAATAGATTGATATATAGATGAATGGGGCCGGGAGAGAAAAGTTTACTTATATTTGACTGTATAATTAATAGGCTTTCTTATAGAATACATGAATAGTACTACTAAACTCAATTACTTTATATTTCATTCTAATATTCCACTTGACATGACACAAACATTATGGTCAATTCCCAAAATGCCGGAAAATATCAAATCACCAAGTTGGTGTTAATTTGGATAGTATCTTGCTTTCAATGTCAAACTTTCACATTTGTAACCAAAAAAAAACACTTTGGTATAAATTCTTATCCATCCTAAGATTCCTTATTTATTTTTTACATTAAAAAAATACTTAAAGCAACGGGTGACATTGATATTGACTCTATAAATAGAATATCTTTACGTGTAATTGCATAATACATCGATTATTACAAATTTAAATTTTAAATATTTTATTTTATTGATATTGACTATGAATATTGACCAGACACATAGGTTGATTATTACAATTTAGATTTTCAATATTTTGTTTTAGGCAATTTATAGAATATAGATGCATGTATTAGTATAAAAAGACTTACATTTCATATTGACTATATAAATTTCTTTACGTGTAGACTGCATATACGTAGATTTGATTATTACAGAGATATTTTGTTTTATTAGTATTCTCTATAAATATCTTTATGTGTGAACCAAACACATATTGATTATTACGTATTTAAATTTTCAATATTTTGTTTTAGGCAATTTTATTGAACATATCTCGTATTAGTATAATAAAGAGTTACATTTCGGTGACTTTTATAATATAGGTAATAAATAATTATAATTCTCTAATTATATAAATGCAAGTTATTCTTACTTAACAGCCCTAAATAAATTGCTCGGAATCATAATCCAATTATTACCAAAAGATGATAGCTTCCTCCCCTACCCTACAAACTTGTACACTTTAATTTGAAGAGGATAACTAGCCGCCGTCTCCAACATACATCATAGCAATCCTACCCTAATACGAATATATATATATATATATATATATATACATATATATATATATATATATATATATACATCAATATTGCATGGTATCAATATTGAAGACGTAATTCAATTGCTCTTTTATCAATTCAATAAGAATGAGTTATATCTGTAAAACAAATGAATACTTTGCGCTATATAAATACAACTAATTCTTATTGAATTGTTAAATGGTTCTGACTAAACATGTGGGATGACTTAAATTCAACATGTACGCATGCGCAATATATTAGTTTTTTAAAGGGTGTTTGAGATTTTTATAAACAGTTAATTTTTTTTTTAATTAATTTTAAGAATTAAAAATGTTTAGTAATTTAATTTTGAAATTATTTATAATCATTTTTATGAAAATAATCAGAAATTTTAATTTAGAGTTTATGATTATTTGTTAAATCTAATAATGAGGTTTGAGCAAGTGTATCACTAATCTATACCTATATATTTATTTTAGTAACTCTATTTATTACCAATCTTTACTTTTCAAAACATTCCTTTTAGTAATTTATACTTGAAATAAATGATTAACAAAAAATTATACCAAACACTTTTCACTTTTTACTAGTTTAAGTAATTTTTATTTAGCACACATAAACTACTTTTTAAAACCGATCATAATTAATAGCAATAATCAAAATCAATAATCACATTTTTTAAGCAATCTCAAATATACTCTTGAAATGAAGCTCATCCTACGTTAATGAACATACAGATGAATAAAAGAAATACGTACTAAATCGTTTGAAAAAGTAGTTATACTTGAGTCGATGTAAGTTTATTTAGTTTTAGATGTTTCCCCTAATTTTTATAACCTTCGTTACATTTACATATCTTTTTTCTACCTTGATCTGATAATATTAAATTGAAGTTATATAAAATCAGCTTAATCCATTGGTCTAATTAAGTATGACATAGAATCAAATTAAGTCTATTATGAATTGACTAGTGGGGCTAATATAAGTAATTCTTGGACTTGTAATAATTAAGTAGGCTCACTAGGTTACTAATTCGGAGTAATATAAATAAGGAACTACGTCATCTCCTTAATCCTACACTCAGCTTAAGGATTTCAGAAAACCAAAAGGTTATTGAGGGTTTCTCATTAAGTCATCATCTAGGACATCAAAAGAGAAGTATCTTGTTCAATTAGAAGAAATCAATTCCGCTGCATTCGTTATGAATTTCAAATATGGTACACAATATTATTATTTTCAATATGTTATAGGTGTTCTTCTCTAAGGATAGAATTAATGTTATGGAGAGCTATCGCAGATTAGGTTTAGAATCGTAATAGATTAATTTTAAATTCTTAATTGTTATGGATTAATTTCTTGTTGGTATCTTAATTTTATAACATAAATGATAAATCAATGAGTTAATTTGTGAGTGATTAATAAACAAAGAAGAGAATGGCTAGAAATTAAACTAATTACCTGAGGCTAGTGTGACCACCAAAGCTCAAAATATCATTCAATGGTACATGAAAAGCTTCTGACCATGAGAACTGCTGGAGGCAAGTAGCTGAAGGTGTTCCCCAACGATAAGTACCCGCAGGGAAATACAAATTCTTCTCATGAAATGGCTTCTTGAATACATTGACTTGTTCATTTCTTATCCTTTCTAAAATCTCATTAGAAATCCCATGGTTTACTACTTGAAAGAAACCCCACTCTTGTGAAGCCTTGGCTATCTCTCTCTTGCAATTTTCTCTCTGCAATTCTCCTTGGCTTAACATGCTAAGATCAATCAATGGAAGCTCACACTCCTCCACAATCCCTTCATCTTGCGGCTTCTTTATAACTTCCGCGTCAGTGGAGTAGTACTCAAAGAGAGCTTTGTATGTATCTTGAAATGGTGGATCACATGATGATTCCATGTTTAGGATTTGGAAGAGAGGAGATTAGAGCTAGATGGGTTAAGCAACTCTTCTTCTTTTTTTCTTTTTCAAGCATATGTTTAAACCCTAGGATCAAAACATCGCATGAATTAGTATTTTACTAAAGATATATATATATATATATATATATATATATATATATATATATATATATATATACACACGTGCTGGCGTACATGATTACTAGAGGGTAGAGGGGGGAGGGGGGGGAGGGGGGGGGGGGAGATATGTATATACGCCTTTCCAAATACATGAATATCATAACAAAATAAGGGTAGGTGAGCTAAGGAATGTTAAAAAAAACTTTAATATTATATATGTTCAAGGTCCATCGTTTAACTAGCTAGGGAATTTGATGTGGACAAGTGGTTATAGCTGTTGAATTATCTAACTTAAAATTAATTGATATTAAATCTAACTTAATCGATGTGTGACTTTAACTCAATATAAAATAACATTTAAAAAGAGATATTTAAATTTTAAGTTGTCTGTAACTCATCATTTTTATAGGTTTAATTGATGGTAAGTTTAGAACAACTTTTATGGAATCGAAAATTGAGAAAGAGAAGGGATGATTGGAAACTTTGTTTGATCAGGCTCTAACAGTTTAATCGTGAAAAATTACTCATAAAATTTTAAATATATGAGTTCTTGGATTTATTTTTGTCAAAAAAAAATATTAAATTTCAATCGAATATAACTAAAAATAAATAAAAAAGGAAACATTATTTGTAATATTTAATCATATTATTTCGTTGTGGATGAGAACTTTACAACTTAATTTGGAGACGATACTGGTACATATATTTTCTACCATACACGTGTGTATATATATATATTAAAATTCAAATCAACTTGTTGTTGATATAGAGGTCGTCATTATGAACCAATTATTCTTCATGCATATTTACCACACAAAATGCCACGTACATCGGATGGCCATATTTCAACATTTTAAACGAATTATAAAATAGAGGTCTGCTACAAGATGTGACCAACCTAGTATAATTATTCCAAAAGTAAATCAAATCTATCTACGTATGTGCTATATATTGCACGGGCTCCACGCACGTTTACTTGATAGTATCAGCTGAGCTGTTTAGTTCAACTTGCTGCACATGCAGCAGCTTGTATAATTAAATTCTCACATTTAAGTAATTTGACGGTTTTCCGTCAACGCAAGTAATAAGGTCGACGAAATTTGGATTAACATTGACAGAAGTTCCGTCGAGAATAAGTTAATTTCGCCGCCTCCAGTTCCTATCCTCCTCCTATCAATTAAAACTTAAATGTTATCTTTCGTAAGTTAATTTGTTTGTTAAATTTTGTTATCAGTTTAGGTATTTTGGTTTGCCCTAATTTTTTCTTTAATTTTGTGTCAAAATTTGACTGGCAACTTGAGTATGTACGTATGTAGTTTTTTAAATTTATTTAATTTATTGGCATAATTTGTGATTGACAGGAAGGATTTTTCCTCAATTTTGTTCTTTAATTCGCATATATAGCATATAATTTGATATATCGGTTTGATTAACAGCTTATGTTATTGCCTAAATTAATCTTATTTATGCAATGATAGCTTATTCATGTACATAATTTGAAAGTGAGGCTGATATTATTGTTAGTCATGTATTGAATCAAATATTTTTATTAGTCATGAAAGTGAGAATGATATTGTTAGGCTGATATTTTTGTGCAATGACAACTTATGAATTAATGTATTGTTAGTCATGTAGTATATTTTTTTTTAGTCATGTATTGTTAGTCATTAGTTACCTTATATAATATAATGTGCAGTTGTTGGTTGAATGATTGGTATTAAAAATATCATATTTGTTATTTTTGATGAAATTTCTGATGCAAATTTTGTCAGAATTATTCACTTACTAAAATTTATGGACCCAAGATGTATTTATATATTATTTAATTAATTTTTCAATAGTAAAATAAACTAAGCCATTTACTTAGTTTATTATTATTAAAATAAATAAATTAATATAAAATAATTTAATATGAAACAAAAATTAAATTTAATAAAAAAATTAATTAATATTAGAAAATATATAATATAATATAGTGAAAAATAAAATAAAATAACAAATAATAAAAAAAATAATTTAATTTACTTTACTTTAATAAATTAAATTAATTTTAATAAAAAATTAAAATTAGATAATTAAAAATAAAATAATAAATTATTAAAATAAAATAATTTCATAACATAACATAAATTTAATTTAATAACATAACATAACATAAATTTAATTTAATTTAATAGCATAAACTAAATTTAATTTAATTTAATAAAAATTAATAATTAATATAATATAATATAATAAAAAAATTATAAAAATTAAATTAAATAGATTAAAATAAATTTAATTTAATAAATAAAATAAATTTAATGAATTATAAAATATAATACATAATAAAATTAAATTAAAAATAAAAATAAATTAAAATAAAATAAAATAAATTGATTTGAATAAAATAAAATAAATTTAATTTAATTTAATAAAATAAATAAATTTTATAAACTATATAATATAATATAATACAAAATAAAATAAAATAAAATTATTTTAATAAATTAAATTTAATAAAATAAAATAAATTTACAAAAATATTTAATATAATATACTACAAAATAAAATAAAATAAAATCCAAAAATAAAATAAAATAATTATCATAAATTGAGTAACATTTACTTAGTTTATCATTAGAAAAATAAACTAAGTAGCATTTGCTTAGTTTTCCACAATTACATTTAAAATATTTAAAAAAAATAAAATCAAAGCTAATAAAATAAATTAACATAATCGAAATAAATTATCATAAAATAAAATAATAAACTAAGTAGCATTTGCTTAGTTTTCCACAATTAAAATAAACTGAATAAGTAGTCTCCGTATTTAAGGTTTTAAAATAAAATACAATAAACTGAGTAGCATTTACTTAGTTTATTATTGAAAAAATAAACAAAGTAGTATTTGCTTAGTTTGTCACAATCTTCAATAAACTCAATATATACTTGTGCATGTAGTATATATAGGTAGGAGCTTAGAAACTCGTTTGACATTCACTCATTAGAAATGAATGTCGAATAGTCCCCAATTTGAAACTGTTACTGAATGTTATGTCTCTCACTTTAGGTCGGTGCCAATTCACAAGGTACGTTTTTATAAACTTTTGAGGATTTTTCAGCTGGTGTCTCTACATGTTCTCCGAGTGCATACTTAGACTAAGTTGTCTTGGTCTATTTCGTGTACTTAGAGACCATGGGGAAGTACTGCTGAAATTTTCTTAAAATAGAAGAAACGTGCTCAAGATTGGCACTAGTGAGGAGACACATCCAGGAACGGAATAGAAGCCTAACCCCTGTAGAGTGGAGATATATACTAGGTAAACTAAATTCATGCATGGACCACATTCATGATTATTCTTGATCTAATTGGGTATTTTCTTCAATTAAAAATGTCAGCTGACCGGAGTTGGATGTACTGTAGGATACTGATTGATGGAAGGGATTAGTTGATGTACCTGCAGTGATGGGGTGCCCAATTTTATGAACAAAGCAATAGAACATGTTGATGATCCAAACGAAAAGATGAGATGCCCGTGTCTCAAGTGTAAAAACATTATATGGAAGACTTTCGATGAAGTTAAATTTGACTTATATTCACATGGGTTTGTGGATGGGTATTCGGTATGGATTCATCACAGGGAATCAGATGGGTTTAATTAGAGAACGGACAGATAGTACTGTAAACCAATCCGTTCACGGGGATTCACAATTAGATAACTATGATGTCGTGTAGATGTTGGTTGATGTGTATGGCCCTACCAATATTGACTGGGCTGAAATAATTCAGCAGTTGCCTTCTACAAGTTACTATCTGAATCGGGTGCCCCATTGTATCCTGAAAATGACAAGCACACCAGGCTTTCTGTAGTTACGAATCTTTTTCATTTCAAGAATGAGCATGACTACAGTGAGAGAGGATTCAATGATTTACTTGATATTTTCAGCGAGTTCTTATCTAGGAATAATACTCTGCCCGCGAATTACTATGAAGTGAAGAAGATGGTTAAGGGATTGAATCTCGGGTATGAGAATATCAATGCTTGTGAGCAGGATTGCATGTTATATTATGGGGAGAACAAAGATAATTAAGATACAGTGTGATATCTACAACTCGCCTCGGTACGAGATCACAAAACGTGGGGGGAAGGAGCAACATATTCCAAAGAAGATTTTACGGTACTTTCCTCTTGCGCCGAGGCTGCAGCGGCTATTCATGTCTACGCACACTGCTCATCATATGAGTTGGCATAGAACAAGGGATGTCGTGGTCGGTCTCAACGACTCACCCAGCAGATGGAGATGCATGAAAGAATTTTGATGCCAATTTTCCATAATTTTTTGACAAATTTAGGAATGTCAGGCTTGGCATGGCTACAGATGGCTTCTATCCATTTAATAATTTTAGTCAGCCTTACTCTGTTTGGCCAGTGATTATAGTAGCTTATAATCTTCCAATCGATAATGCATGAGGGATCACTACTTTGGAAAACAAGAATACGTGATTTGAATTTTGTGATGCTTTTTAAAAACAATCACAAAAGATAGTAATTTGTGATGAATTTTTTAAGCAATCACAAAATAATAGTATATATGATGGCTCTTAGTGATGACTAATCTTGCCATCAATGTATTATAATTGTGATGGTCATGTCAATCACACCAATTTTTTCACGTAAAATAAATTTTCTTTTTGTGACGCACTAAGTCATCACTTATAGATATACCCTTTTAAATGATTGCATTTAAACTATCACTAATACTTTAATGTAAGAAATAATCAAAACAATATTTTATGATGGTTACCGACAATCATTAAAAAGATAAATTTTTGTGACGACTTGTATTTGCAATTACAAAAAGAAGGTATTTTGTGATGGAATTTTTAAGCCATCACAAAACAATAAAATATATGATGACTCTTAGTGATGACTAATTTTACCATCATCATAGAGTATTTGTGACTGCCAATGCAATCACCAAATCTTATATGTAAGTAATTTTGTTTAGTAAGTCAACTCACATATGTTTCCTTTTATATTTTATTTTAAAATTATAATCATGATGTGGACTTTGGTGTAGTGGTAATACTCATTATATTTAGTTTGCAAATGGGAGAGGGTTCAATCCTATAAGTATCATTTGATACAATTAATATAGATACAATTAATACAAATGAAATAAATTATACGTAAATAGATATTTACGTTCTTACATTCGATCCCTAAAGTCTTATTTTTTTGTGATGACTTTGTGATCACAATAGATTACGTGTTAATGTAATTGTATTAATCATCACAAAAGCACTAAGCGTTTGCGTGATTGTCAAAACCATCACGTAAAACCTTTCACGATGGGCGTATCTGAGACGACCATTGTGATGGATGCTTAAAGCCATCACATAAACCTTTCGTGATGGTTTTTCTACTTTTTGTGATGGATTTTGGCCATCACAAATGACCATTTTTTTGGTAGTGGGTCCTTATCTTTTCTTGACTCTACTTATACCGGGGGAGAAGAGTCCTACAAAAGACATCAACGTGTACCTTAGGCCATTAGACGATGAACTTAAGATGTTGTGTGAAACAGGTGTTTAGACTTTTGATAAATCTATCAGGCAGAATTTTGTGATGAAGGCAGCCTTGTTGTGGACTATCACTGACTTTCCGGCACTTGGGATGATTAGTGGTTCGTCGACTCATAGTAAATTTTTATGTCCAGTTTGTATGGGGGATGTGCAAGGCACTCAACTACGTCATGGCCGGAAAACTAGTTTCTTTGGAACTGCTCGTAGATTCTTGCCTATTAAGCACAATTATAGAAAGATATCTACACAGTTCAACAAAAAGACAGAGAAGAAGGGGGTTGTTGGTCGCTTGTCGGGCAGCGACCTATTGGGCTGGCTAAATGATATGACATTTCCACCGTCTGGGAAAGAGCATGGTAAGTTGAGGCAATAGGATACGGGAAAAGTTATAACTGGACACACTTGTTGATTTGGTTTGAGTTGTCATACTGGGTCACACTAGCACTTCGTCATTGTATAGATATCATGCATACAGAAAAGAATGTATTCAAGAACTTGTTTTACACCGTACTAAATACGTGTGGTAAAACAAAAAATAATGATAAAGCACGTAAAGACTTTGAGGAAATGAATATCAGGCGGGAATTGTGGCTCCGACCTAACAACTCAAAACGAAAAGCTCCATTTTGTCTTACCAAGCAACAGGTTGAAAACATTTGCAAGTGGCTTAGTGCATTGAAGCTCCCAGATAGATATACTTCTAATATATCTCGTTGAACTAAGGTTGAGCAGTTGAAAATTACTGGGTTCAAAAATCACGATTGTCAGGTATTCATGCAAAAATTGATGTCAATTGAATTTCGTGAGGTGTTACCGAAGAATATTAATGAATTAGTTAATGTTATTTTGAATAAAGTATTCTGAGTTTTCAAAGTATTAATTAATGCTCTAATTATGCAACCATAGTTTCCTTGAAGGCAACATCAAACCTCATTTTCCAAGCAGGGTGAGGTTAAATTTCAGGTCGGCAACCTACCTACTATAAGTGGTAGGTTAAATGAGTTTTTCGGAGAAGAGAAGAATAGGAACCAAAAATGTGGGCTTTAAACTTTAATAGCTAGGTCAGGAAAACCTTACTTACCTAACTATATATGAATGAACCCTCTCTATTAATGAATCAAAGTTCATGGCAATTAATATTTTTAAAGATACAATAACGTATTAAAGATAATTTTATATTCTGAAATAATAACAAATTAAAAGGATTATCACTTTATAAATTTATAATTTTAAAATAAAATATATATTTAATTTTAAGACGAAATAAAAAAAGAAATATATTTCTTATTTTATAGCGGAGGGAATAACACATGCATTAATTCATTGAACTGTTTATGTTGAAGGCTAAAACAATTTCCAGTGTGCTTTCTTGAAGTATGAATGAGTGTTAGCACTTGAAAAAACTGCATTCTTAACAGAATTTTGCCTCATGGGAAAGTTTTAAGCCTATTTTGTTACAAATTATAATGTCAACCAGACAAAATTACTAGAAATTAATTATTTTCTCGTCATACAAGACTCGACACATCGTTTATAGAAACGTTAATCTCTGTAAATATATATTCAAAGACATATATACTTTATCTACGAAACCAGATCTTGACCTAAAAGATTAACCTATTAGGTCTATGGTCCATTAGAACACATATATCCTTAATCTTTATCCTTGTATTTCAACGTAAGACTTTACTATCAGTCGGTATAAGACTAAGAAATAATTGCGTTTTCTGAAACTATAAATAGGTCCCAAATTTAAATACCTCAAGCATTCATGTGAGGTATATATATCAACAGCTAGGAGCAGCCCTTTTTGGTTGTTAATGGCCAATTGTTGAGTTGTTCTGGCCGACGTACGTACCATATTTCCATCACATAAAATCATTTAGCGCCAAATTCGTGTAAATTAATTGTAGGAACCCACATCCCACAATTTTAAGCTTATAGCTACATGTATACCAAAGACAATATCATGATATTAAATTATTAGTTACGCAATCAATTTATTCATTCAGAGGTACACCTATTTTAGTTGATTCTTGTACTTAGATTTTAGTAAATATATACGTACAAGATATTGGTTGTGGGTTCAATTAATATACTGATTTTACAAACAACCAAAAAAAGAAAGAAAATCTAGTTTTAAAGCACAAGTAATTTGGCTAAAATCTAATTTTACAAAATTCACTGATTTATGTGTCATTTAGATACATATAAAAAAATAAGATTGTACAGTATATTTTTGTAAAATCATTGAATTTTATAAAAATTCGAGTTTCAATAAATTATATTAATTATTTGGGAGTCATTAAAAAAAATAAAAAAATTCACCAATGGCCGTAGAAGAACTGATTGTGTCCAATTTTTCTGTCTAAATAACATGTCCGTGTAGAACTACTCTTAATCATTACAATTAGATTGTAAGTTTAATTTTTTTATATTTTTTCTCTGATTGAGACCCTTTAACCATTAGATTGCAGTTTTAATTCTTTTATATTTATCCTCTTATTGTGAGACTTTTTCCTTTACTTGTAAACTATTTTTTTATATATAAATTAAGTTTGTATTTTCACTTATAAAGTGTGAAAATTACTTGATACTATTAAAATATTCAAAAAAATCCTGAAATTATTACATAATTCAGCATACTTATATTTACATCACTCCTAAGTGGAAAAATTGGAGGTACACAATAAATGGGGCCAAGGATCAAGTCCAACATTACTCCCTAACGATGTCTAGTCAAGTCAAGGTAATACATGTGGTCCGTACGTGTTAATTAATAGAGGTTAGCCAAATGATACGTCGCATGCATTTCCACCATCGAACGAAAATATATTTAAGTCTCAAAATTATATTGACACATCATCTGAACTGAAATTAAATATACACTCCATTATCTCAAGTGATGTCCCGTCTCAATCGTACAAACATTAATCATTTAATTCAAAAATTGCGCAATAGAAAAATTATCGTGAAACTTGGCATAGTCGAGGGATTATTACTTCATTATAATATTTATTTCGTCCCATAATATATATGATATTTTAGAGTTGTGTATAAAAATTAAAAAAATAATTATAGAATATTAAATATAATATTAATTATCTATAATACTTTTTAAATTCTCGTAATTATAATACTTATCTCATATTTTCTCTTTTTATTTGTAATATTTTTTTTTAGTGAAGGATAATTTTAAAAAAATTATAATTAATTTTTCTAAATTATATAAAACGATAAATAATTAAAAAAATAAAATCATCTAAAATGTGATATAGAACAGAAGGAATAATAAATACATGAATGAATAATGTTAACAATAAGGAGTTGATTCAAACCAAGGCAAAGGGGGGAGGGGGGAGGGGGGAGGGGGGGGGTTCTTATTTTTGTATAATAATTTTTTTTGTTTAATATAGGGATATTTAGGTAAAGTTTCTGTGACGTCTCTAAAATAGGTATACACAACTTATTTTAAGTCGTCAAATACATAGTATAAAAAAATAACTACAACTTCATTATTACAATTGTCGTATAAAATACGACAACATATATACTGTGAGTTTAAATACAAATATTGTCTTCTAGACAATATCCACACTCAAATAAGTTTTCATTACAATTATTGATACACTATTTTATAAAATAGTGAGGACTGCTAAAACAACTGACTTGAAACATCACTCCACACCCCGATTAGTTCCCGCTATATCCCCACCTCCTGAGAAGAAAAATAGAACAAAAAAGAAAAGGATGAGCTCAACTAGCCCCGTAAAGAATATTATAACCAAGATAATGTAGAACAAATTATCGTTAGCCTTCAATAAATCAGATAACATATAATGGACAACAAGTTTTAAATCAATATTCGCAGCGAAAATAATTATTCATTAGAAGAGTTAAGTAGAGAATAAAATCTAATATCTTCTATGATTTAAAAGTCCATCGTCAATATTTTATCCCAGTAACATCAATCAATATATATCTTGAATCAAATATTCACCTTTGCACTACAGGCCAAATATATTCATCAGTTGGTCATTCATCTTTGCACTACAGGCCAAAGATATTCAGTTATATCACCATTTAGGACTGAGGATGATGAAAAATATCTTAAAAAAATGAATTCAGTGAGATAAAAGATCAAATATTAGGGATTCATACTTTAATTTATTCAAGTTCAAAAATACTCCATAATAATTAATTATGGAGCAAAATTCAAGAATGAAGATCAAAATATGGATACAATCAAAGATAGTAACCATAATAGACAACTTGGACAAAGAAAAGAAAATTTAATTTTTCTGTAAATAGTGTCGTATACGTGAATAGTAACCCCGACACGAAAAGGTAAAAATTTTATAATAAAATTCATATCAATATTTTGGTATAATGATATTGAAAGAATAACATCATTTACGAAGAAAATAACATCATCCCTTACCTCAAAAAAATAGTACTTCTGGCTGAAATATCAGATATAATGCTAAAGGAAACTTGCACTGAATAGTAACTCTCAAAGTATCTAAATACTCACAAAATATGCTCGATATTATAGAGAAAAAAATTTAGATTTTGGTATAATTTTCAATTCTAACTAAGCACCCTATTTAAAGGAAAAATGCTTAACAAAAAACAAATTAAATTAATAAAATATTAATATTCTTTAAAAAAATTCTCGCACACCTTCTTCTTGACCAAATTCAGCACACCACCGGTGGGGCCCAATAAATTTAGCATTTTCCATCAAAAAAAAAAAAAAAGTGGGGCCCACCCATGTTTTTAATTAAAAGTATTTATTTTCAAAACTTTAATAATTCATAATAAATAGCTCTTTATCAGAAAAATACGAATTTTATGTTCATTCTATAGGAAATTTAATTCTCTACAACTTTGTAGAAGAAAGTTTTTTCAAATTCTAAAACAAAAATGACCAAAATCCACATACGGATGATTTTCAACACCTCTATTCTAATAAAATACTGATAAAACACCTCAGCATTAATTTTTTTCATTTATATTCACATAAAATAAATATATCGTTATCATATAAATCAATAATTAATTATTCATAAATACTATTACAAAATCACAATAATAACAATCAGGTCGTTCCCAGGGGGATTTTCGATAGAAATTTCTCCTTACTGACGCGCAATTAGGTGACCAAACCCCTTTCCTAGACAGAATTTCCTTAAACATTGCCAATAAAGCTATCTAATAATATTATTCAAATAATATGAATTATTGATCTGATAATAGAAGTATTGTTCAGTGACAATTATTGAAACAACAATAATATAAAATATTAATCGTAGCAATTATTGAATCAATAAAATAAAATATTGAACAGTAATTACTGTAACAATTATTGAGTAGTGCCTTCTTACGTAAGAATCAATAATCCAAAATCTTGTGCAATCTGGTATCTTCTTCATGCAACCACGCCAGTACATCGTATTTTAATCACCGGAATATTCAAACAATGTTAATTCTGTGAATAACTACTCGCTGTTATTTATAAAAATTCAAACTTGTCATTTTTTCATTCATTGTTTTTTTCGTTATGGGGCCCACAAATGGTCAACGCAGTAAATACGAATATTTCATGACCAAACGAATATTCCACGACAACAATGAATATTTTATAACCACTTGCTTATTTTATAAAATTTATATATGTCACCCATAACCAAAGTATTATATCAAATTAACATCTTATTATTTCAAGATAAAAAATAGAGGAAATTCAATTTTATTTATAAAAAGTTGAGGTCTTACAGTTCCCCTCTCATAAAAAAAAGAAAAAAAATTAATAAATTTAAAATATAAAATTTTAAAAATAATTTTATGTTCTCCATGGGTTATAAAATATGAGATTATTAATGATTTTTAAGTCAATTTAAGATATTAATAGAAACTTATTTACTTTTATTTATAAATTATCTAAAAATTATTACTAATTAAAATTTTTATTATTTTGTAATTTTTGTAAGACCCCAAATTTTATGAATAAAAATTTAATTTTTTCAAAATATTTTTTTTTTAATATTATGGTGTGGATTTGATATATATAATGTTATAGTTGTGGGTAATATTTATAAATTTTACAAAGTAAGCAAGTTGTTATAAAATATTTGATTAATTAGAATATTAGTTTTATCGAGAAAAATTAAATGACGACAAGACAATCATTGGTGGACCCACAACGGAATTATTATCGGAGTTAGAAAACGACAAAAATATTCTTTTATAAAAATTATGGCGAAAATTTTACTGTTAACTGTTGAAATACCCGGTGATAAAAGTATAGTAATACGCGTGGTTGCATAGTAGCACACGGTATTGATTATTGATGTTTACGTGAGAAGTCATTCAATTTTGTTCAATTATTGTCACAGTAATTGCTGCATAGTATCTCAAGTTATTGATTCAATTATTGTCACAATAATTTATATTATTAAATCAATAATTGATACGACAAAGTTATTATTATTATTATTATTATTTGTATTATTGACAATGTCTAGAAAGTTCTGTCGAGAAAAGGGGTTTGGGCACCTAATTGCGAGCCAATAGGGAGAAATTCTTATCGGAAAGCCCCCTCTTTCTTGGGAATGATCTGGTTGTTAATATTGCAAGTTATATTATTGATGAATAAATATTGTTAAAAATATTGAAGGGATTTTTATTAAGTATTTGTTATAAATTTTGTTTATTATTTGGACCCCCACTTATCCATTTTTCAAAACTGTCGGTAGAAGTTATCTCAGTTTAGATATATATATATATATATATATATATATTATAATAAGATTTATTTTTTATGAAAAATAGAATATATTATATTTTATTATGCATAGTATTTGCATAGTAAAATCAGAAAATTTTAATTTCGCCCGTGAAAGAATTCTCTGTGCACCCGTGATTTTTTAAATTCAAATAGTACCCAGCCATTCTCCTATAAATAGGATGCTCAGTTTTGAATTGAAAATCACACCAGAATCAGAGAATTCTTCTTCTATAATATTGTGTGTATTTCTTTTGAGTTTAAGGAAGCTTTGAGTGTAGAAAATAGTGAAAGTTTTCTTCAAAAATATATTCGCTATACCAGTCAAAATTATATATTTGAATCCGGAACGTCAAAATCAGTAAAAATAGACTTTAAACATGAAATGTGTCGGGTTAACTTTTGGTCAAAGTCAATAGTTGACTTTTGGAGAAAGTCAAACTTAAATTAAGGAGATGAATTTGAAGAAATGGATGTGCCCATGACGTTGGGGCGTCGAATTTAGTAGAATCAACTATAAACTCGAAAATATATGATTTTTCAGGTCCGAAAGTCAAAGATGGGATTAAACACGCAAAACGAGAAAATAAAAGCGGAACCCACATGACTTAAATCTTCTGGAAATTCCAGAACATGGGTGCCAACCACTCCTCATCTAATCTTATCTAATCCTAACCACTTCCTCTCTCATTTTAATCTTCTAATTCTTTTAACTAAAGAGAAGGAAATAAATCAAAGCCATTTTCTCTCATTCTCCCACACCACATCCAACCAAATAGAGAGAAAAGATAAGAGAGATATTAAGCTCATCCAAGAAGGAATAGCCATCATCCAACCATTCCTAGCAAAGGTTGAAAAGTTTTCTAAACCATAGTCTCACTTTTCTTGGTTTAGATTATGTTTTGTTTGTTTATGGTAAGAATTTGATGAAATAGATCATGGATCATGGTAGATCCATGAGTATAAGATGTATTAAGTTGGTTTATTATGGTTAATATTTGATTAATTAAGAGATCATAGAAGTTTTCTTACAAAACATAAAGGTTAGAAAATAAGATTTTCAAGAAAACGAAGCACAAAATTCAAACGATCATATCTCCCATTCTATTTCGAATTTTTGAGTGTGGTCAAGTCCTAGAGTTAGATCTATGAGTCTTCTAACATCTCCAAGTGGAATCACCGAAAAAGGAGTTTTAGATTTTTATATAAATTGTTTTTGGCAAAGTAGGAAAAATCTGAAAATACCGAAAAACAAACTGTCCAAAAATTTACAGGGGCATTTTTGGTAATTTACTTATTGAAATAAATTCCGGCCTTTTGTGACATGCAACTGTATGATATAAAGTAACTCCTGTCCAAATATGAGCTTATTCCGACTTATATCGATCGAGTTATGACAATTTTAATTTTTTTGCTTTTAAGACGAAAACGACTATAACTGGAGTTCTATAACTTCGATGGTCACGAAATTTAAACCGGAAGTTTATGTAAATACATGTAAGATTTTTCCAAGAGTTGAGAATTTTTGGATTTGAGCATGATATAGCTAATTTTCTTAAGTTACGAACTAAAAACGGACTTTTGAAAAATACTAAAAGGAATTGAAAAATTCCAGAAAAATTATTTTTGTGTATAGAATATATGTTTATATGTGTGGCCAAACGATAAAAAAATAATAAGATGATTCGGTAATTTTCATGCTTATGATTAAGTTATGAATAATTGAGAAAATTAGATTACATTAAGTCCTAAATTTTGTTAATATGATTTTAGTGACTAACGATCATTTATATGTTATATTAAGACTATATAAGGGTAATTTTGTCATTTTGATAAAATGTTATATGAAGGGACGTTTGATATATTTGTTAAATGAATTAAATAGTAAGAGATAAACAATTAAATTAAAATTATTTATAAGTTTATAAATGGATAAAATATTGTTAAATGATTAATAATATTAGAAAGAATTTAAAATATTATTAAGTGATAAATAATATTAGTAAGTAATTAAAATATTATTAAATGATTAATAAAATTAGTAAAGAAATAAAATATTATTAAATGATTAATAGTATTAGTAAAGGAATAAAATATTATTAAATAATTAATAATATTAGACAAGAATTTAAGATGAATGATAAAATGGTTAAGAAGACTTAAATGATAGTATTAGGCTTTCAAATGAAATGAAAAGTTTAATCACATATTTTTATGCGAATATTATAAAAGTAATGTGAAATGATGTATACTTTGGTATAAGTCGAAGGGGTACCAGGTTAAGTTGTGAGATGATGATTAATTACTTAATCAAATATTATAAAGAAAAGTTTCTAGCAATCTGATTTTGCTTTGTTCTTAATTTCTTGTGCTAGAAATTCATAGATATATTGTAATCATATTAGTTCATATTAAAACTTGTATACAAAGCCGAGTTTGGTTTGAGTGTTCCAGTAGTGGATAGGCTTGTACAAAAGAAGCTCTAAGGTTGCAGTGGTGCAAGCAGTTGTAGTTGTGCAAAGGGGCAATGGTGTCCATCGAGTTCAAAGCTATTTGTGCGAGGATTTAACTTTGTAATTATTTAAATACTAAAGTTAATAAAAGAGTCTCCAATACCAACAATACCAATTGGTATTGGACATGGATTAAACCATTTGAGGTTAAGGGCAAAACCACGTAAAAATATTGGTGCTCTTATTTCTTTGTTTATCTTGTTTGCATTGTCTCAATTATACATGACTTCATCACTTCATATTCTCGCATTGATAAAAGGAGTTATTTCTTAAACAGGTTTTTGCAAATTAGTTTCTTGATTCTACATATTAGTTGAATATACTTAAGCTGACAAATGATAACTTGTCTGGATAGTTCAACATTACTCTACGATTTGACTCTGCATATCAAGATTCATTTAAACACTTAAGCAGACAGGTCATAACATGTCTCTATAGTTTCAATTAGCAGAAAAATTAAAAGTTGTCATTGTTAATCAATTAAAGCATATTCACCTATTCACCCCCTCCCCCCTCTAGGTGTGCATACATTTCAATTTCTCTTTTAACTGCTTTAGTTCATTTTTGTCCTCCACATATATTGTTGGAGGTCTATGTAGTATCTTCTATTGGTAGAACTCCCCTCTAAATTCTTCTCCTAATTAATTCTTCTCCTTCACTTTTTTTTTTGTCTAGCTATCCATATGAATCTGTCATTGTGTCTATGAATTTGTCTTTGTGTCTCCTAAAGACAGATTAAAATGACACTGAAGTTGAAAAAACTTCGGGGAGTTAGTACGTCTAAACAGAATATGCAATATTCCAACCAAAGTGTATGTATTTGTAACATGATTAAAATAAAAAAGTGGGAGGACCTTGAAGAAATGAAGTAGACTACTTTTGACTGTTAAAAAAAGATGGTCAGTCTATGTTATTTCTTCTATTCTTACTGACGTGAAACAAATAAAATTCACCTTGTATATCAAATCTTTAAAGCTTCTCAATTGCTATCTGGATGAAAAAAAAAAACCTTACATAACTAATACTCCACAAACAAGCTAAAAGATGTTTTGTTTTTTAATGAATGGACTACCAGTTAATTGCCCAAGAAATGTGTTGGCATGTGCTTGTACATGCTCTTGTTGTAACATATGAATTTTCATAAAATAATTCACAATGAAAGGGTTACTCCAATCACATGTCATCTTAGCTTTCTCTCAAATATAAAAATAAAATGTCCTCAAGTCACAGTACAGAACAAACATAAATTGGCATTTTTATATATGTATTCATTTCCAATTTCATTCTGAAGAAACCAATAGCTTAACATATAGAAAAGCATATATAAAGAGGTAAATAGATTTAAACCAAGCAAAAGTTGAAAGAATTAGACAGCTATATAGGTAATTCACTAAATAAGGAGCTTTCAGATTCATGAGGAGATGTAATTGAAATTGAAATAAGAAAATTGAATAAAGCCTTATACAATCTGCAAATAATTCGTAATATATTTCAATTGAGTGCAATTACAATATATATATATATATATATATATATATATATATATATATATATATATGAAAATGATTCATAAAGATCTATTCATTTGTTATGGATTAAAAAATAGCATATAGCATCTACACCTTCCATTAGAAAAATGAATGGTTGCGATTTGAATTGGGAAAACGCGGTCCGCTAGAAGTACTAGCGGACGTGGTTAATGAATTATTTTGCCGCTGAATTGGGGAAACGCCGACCGCTAGAAGTACTAGTGGACGAGGTAAATGAATTATTTTGCCGCTTTTGCCCCCACTTAGCCAAGACAGATCAGCACGACCAATTCAAGATAACAGCATCCGCTAGTCTTACTAGCGGACGGATAAAATATTAATCCTGCAACAAGTTGATTTCAAGTAAAATACAACAAGGTTAAATACATTTTTGCCCACTCTACTCGACCTCGGTTTACAAATGCATCACTGGACTGAAATTTTTTACGGCCAACTCATTGAACTATAATTTTTTTACAAAAATTGAAATTTCTGTCTAAAAGTGTTAAAAGTTAACAGAAAGTCTACATGGCAACGCTTACATGGAATATAAGACTCACCGTGGATTTTTTTTTAATAATAATAATAAAATAACTTTAGTTTAATTTTTTTTTTAATTTTCAAACTTGAATTCTCTCTTTTTTTAAATAACAAATAATTAAATTAATTAAAAAAATATTAATTAATAAAATATGTTAATATATAATTTTTAAAAATGTATTTATGTAAAATTAATGAATACATATTATTATTTTTAATTTTTAAATATTTGAAGTTAACTTTAAAGATACAAAATTATCTAATATAATTAATCATTTTCTCCACCGAAATCCAAATCAATTCATCATATTCTTCATCACAAATCCAAATTCAAATCTAATTCATCATCTTCTTCGCCACAAATTCAAATATAATTCATCATAGTAATTAGAACTAGTCGAAATACAAATCTAATTCATCATATTCTTCACCACAAATCCAAATCAAAAATAATTCGAAATAAAAAATCTGAAAATACTTCATCTTCTTCTTCTTCTTCATCACAACCCAGATCCAAAATTTAAAATAATTCGAAACCAAATCAACCCGATCCGTAGTCGAATTGTTGGCGAAATCCAAATCTACTTCATCTTCTTTACCACAACCCAGATCCGTCCATTGATGAGCATGATTGCTTTGAACACCATTGATGAACCCGGTTGCTTGAACACCATTGATGAACCCAATTACTTTGAGGAGTGGATTTTGGAAGAAAAATTTGAAGAACGGATCAGAGGGAGACTTTTTTTAAAATTCAGATTTAGATCTGAACAACCCAGATCCAGATCTGAACTCACCGATTTAATTTTATATAAATATATTTATAAAAATTACACATTAATATATTTTATTATTAATTAATTAACTTAATATATTTTATTTAATTACTTTACTTATTTGTTAATATATTTTTAATTACTTTACTTATTTGTTAATTGATTTTTAATTAATATTATTATTTGTTAATATATTTAATATTTATTTAATGATTTTATAATATAAATAATAATTATATTAGTTTTCAAAAATAAAAATAATAATTAATTTTCAAAGTTTTAGTTATATTTTTGAAGTTTGAATTTATTTTTATAAATTTTAATTTTAATTTTTAATTTGTGCTTATTATAAAATATTATGAATAATGTTAAAGACATTACTCAAATTCAAAATTTGCCCAAATTTTTTTTTATTTTAATAATATATGTAATATATCTTAATTCAATAACATACGATGAGACATTTATATGTTATATTACTAATTTTAGTTTTATCTAAAAGAGGTTAATTAAATTAATGAATTTAATGAGTTATTTAAATTAAAAGAAAATTATATAATTATATGTAATTTATATAATTTATTTAAAATTATACAAATATTAATGATTAAAATAAAATTTAAAAAATTATTTTTATTGTACTTTTATTTTGAATGCATTATTTTATTTTATTTATTTGATTTTAGATTAATTTAGCATTAAATTTATACAAGTTTCCATATAGGCATGCCACAAAAAAAAAATATCTGACATGTAGATTTCTCTCTCTCACGTGGCCCCTGGGTTAATTTTTTCGTCCAAAGTCAAACTATTTAACAGAATTTGTAACGGTTTATAAAAATATTGTAGTTCAGTGAGTCAAATGAAAAAAAATTCAGTTCAATGATTCATTTGTAAACCGAGATCGAGTAGAGTGGGGAAAAGTATATTTAACCCTAATACAACACTTCCTATTACAACGAGATTCCTATTACAACATGAATTGACTTGAACAGCCCCAGTACAGCAACAGTTAACAACACGAATTCAATTAAAATACAACATATTCAAATCACAACCCCAATACAGCAACAGCGGGTTCCTGTACATCAATTAAGCAAATTCATAGCCCCAGTACATCAAAATTTCCAAATCTTTCCAAATCATATTAGAAATAATACATCAAATTTCAAAGGAGATCAAATCAAACATAAAATTCCAAATTCTTCCAAATCAAATACATACAATTCCAAATCAAATACATACAATTCCAAATAAAATAAATCCAATTCCAAATAAAATAAACAACATTATTAAAAACAGCACAACATTATTAAGCTGAATGACAGCATATCTACCAAGAAAAGGATCTACTTCAACTTAAGAAGGCATCAATACCTCTAAAGCGAGATATAGCGGTGAAAAGATTAAAGTTTCCTCCATCAATAGAAACTATCGATTGCGAACACAAAATGGGGGTACTTGAGAATTCATGGAATATAGAAATCATGGGAAATAGATTGCGAACTAGGGTTTTAGAGAATTCATGGAAAATCACAACAGATTCAAGATTACTTATCGATTAAATGCTTATTAGTTTGTTGTAGTCGCAAAATTTTGGACGAACAACGAACAATTTCCACAATTTGTTGCCAATTTACAGAGCAATCGATTAAATTTTGTAGATGTTATATGCTACCGATCTGCACTAAATTGCAAACTAGGGTTCATGAGAAATTGGGGAAAATTGCAACAATGCTAGATTTGGAAGATTAAATAACAAACTTATCGATTATATGACAACTTGTTGCCAATCTAAAGTAAATTGCGATTAGGGATGATGAGAAGAGCAGAAATTGCACAACAGAAAGTAAAACTTTGGTCCTGCTGTGTTTCACCAACTAGGCTGCGTTTTTCCCAATTTATTTTTCAATGGATATGCATCCGCTAGAAGTACTAGCGGATTTGGGGGTATTTTTGTCTAAGAATTTCATTAACCCAATCCGCTAGTACTTCTAGCGGACGGCGTATGTTAATATTAAATCCCAGCCCTTCATGTTTCTAATAGATGTTATATGTCACTTTTTGATCCATAACAAATAGATGCTATGGATCATTCTCATATATATAGTTATGCAGACCGGCGGCGTGGGGAATCACCGGTGTCACTCCCTCTTCTCATTTTCTCTTTCTTTCTTCTTCTTTTTCTTTCTTCTTCTGCCCAACTATCTGGCTGCTGGTAGAGATTAAAAGGATCAGCGACGACTTTCTGTGATCACATGCGGTCATTGTATTTATTGGCGTGGATGTATTAACTTGGCCAGATGTGTGTCGGTGCTTTTTGTAATCGGTCATGATAAGTCTCTCCTTCTTAACATTTATGCGCCAAATTTATGGTGCCAAAATTTTAAAAGTGATCGATCGGTGATCGTAGGCGATCGCTAATCATGAATACTCTTGGTCATTGGGGTCATTTTCTTATAGTGATTTTTTCCGCATGAAAATATCAGTTTCCTAAGTTATATATATTATATGATATTCCAAAGTACGTACTTACATAAAGTAGATTCATCAAAAATAAGCAATGAAAATCTCTATAACTTGGAGTAGGCATGCAAATTGGTGCAGTTCAACAATCCGCCTGAACCTCCTACCATTCAAATGATAATAACTTCCGGCTCAAAAAACATTTTCATGCACAGTTTTTTATTGGAATATATAGTATGATAAAGATGTTGTAAACTAGGTTGGGTTTGATTATCTTCCATTGTTTTGGGTTGTAAATATAGCTATTCAATAAAGGAATTTTCGCGCATGGTAACTATTCATGCTGTTGTATAACGATGCAGCCTTTTGAATGGGCATGCAGTTAGTTGGTGAGTATGGCTATGGTGGTAATATTTCAGCTGCCAGTTTTGTATTTTGAAGTAATCGTATTTTTGAGAGCTTCAACTAGTTTCACATTTGTTTGTTGTTGTTGCTGACTTGCAATTGGTGTTTTGGTGAGTTGTTATTTGATGGATGATCCATGTTGCTATTCTAATGCTGGTAATATATTGGTGTTTTGATGAGTTGTTATTTGATGGATGATCTATGTTGCTATTCTGATGCTGGTAATATATTGGGGATAGGTGAGTTGCTGCTATAAGGGATTGCTATTTATTAGGGAATCACGCAGCACACAACCAAAGTTTCCTTATTACACTTCAGTTAGATCAATCTGCAAGAGATAAGCAGTTTAGATAACCATGACTTAGATTAGTATTATCCTTTAGATAACCATGACTTAGATTAGTATTATCCTTTTGTATTTATCTACTCTACTATCATCAGCTATATATACCATGTAATACTCATGTATCAATATATTAGAGAAAATCTAGATACAAACCCGCGCATTGTGGCGAGATTATTTAATTTTTTAATAATAATTGCCCAATATAACAGTAGATTGTTGTGCGATGATCAAATTTTACATAGAAAAATAAATGAATATACGTTGTAGGGGGTAGTGTTGAGATTTTACAGATTTGTGCATTACACTATAAGTATGTGACTTTTGTTTTTAGGCTAGTGGCAAAGTAAGTGACCTCAACTTGTGGACAAATCATTTTTTCTACTCTTCTTTTTTCTATTCAAGACATTATGTAAGTGAACCATATCAAGTTTTTGAAAGAAAAAAACATTTGTTACAGTTATTTGTCAATAATTGGTACCTTTTTTCTGAACAATTTTCTTGGCAACATCGTTTCACTAAAAGCAACCACCCTACATGAAGTTTTTGAAAGTGAGGCTCTTTGCTGTCTCAAATTTGTATGACATTCTAGTATTTGTGCCAAAAAAACACCACAACTAAATTGGAGGCTTAATTTATTGGAAACACAATTGTAGATATTTAGTGTTTTTACTTTGCACAAACATGTATATATTTAGTGTTTTTACCAAGTGAAAGGTACTTTCTATGAAAAAAGAACTACAATTAATTGGAAAATATGTCCCAAAAAATAAAAAGGATCGTTTCATATTTAAAAAATATACTTCCAAATTGAGGCTGGTGAAAATTAACGTGATGTTAAACTTAACAACAAAAATGCTCTTAGACACTAAACTCGGCAACCTAATGTGCAAAAGCTCTGCCAAATCCAATGGTACAACAGGTTGTATTATGTATTGTTGCTTTTAATATAATGAAAGTTACGAAAACAGACCTTGTAAATCATCATCAAGCAATTCCAACAATTTCTCATCTTGAATCAACTTCTTTTTACTCTCCTCTCCCAAAATCCATATTCATTTATGTGTTTTACAGATGCAACATCATTTGGAAACCTCTTCTCAAAATCTAGCATCCCGCCAAAGAAACGATGAGGCAGGGGAACTCTCTTCTCCTAGTTGGGTACTCAAGGATGTCCACGCCTGCTTGAACACACAATTTTATAATTGCTGGGATCCTCTCAACTTGGAGCTGCTCATTGTGTGATACAGCTCTCCCTATGCAATCATACAGATGAAAGGATTCAACAACAAGCAAAATATTTTCAAGGCCCCCTTTCTCCCAAACATGCTCCTTGTTTGGTAGGCTACCAATAACATTGCATGTTTTAATCTTATGAGGTGGATCACCTACATGCACCTCTTTACACAAGCTGCACAAAGAATTAAATCTTTACACAAACAGAATTACCAAAATATTTTAATCCACACAAATCAACCATAAAAGAGACTCAAATGCTAATTCATAGATTTATATGCTTTGCCAGTACAAAAGTTTTACTACAAGAGCAAACTATAGTTGAAGATGTATGATACCACTCATCTACCATTAAAAAAATATAAAATAAAAGGTTCTAAGCATGTCATTAACACATAACAACTCCATTACTTGAACTTTAGACATGAAACTACATAGTTATCCAAGTTAATCCTAAGCCATGTTACATTTAACATCTAAACATGCAAGTAAGCATTTGATTTCTATTATAACGCATAGACATGGTCCTGGACTTGACTACATAGTTAACATAACATATAGCACCAAACAACCGTCTCTCAAGTATTATATCACCACAAGAAAAAAGCTTTATTCCGACAGAATATTCCGTCGGACCTAATCCTATTCCGTCGAACATAGACTATTTTTCGACGAAAAATTCTGTCCGAAATTCGGTCGTAAATAATCGCGTCGAAAATAAGATCCGTCGAGAATTCTGTTGGATATACCTTATCTTCGACGAACTTATCGCTGATGGAATTTCGTCGGACATCACTTATTTTCGACAGAATATGTAGAATGAAAACTTTTAAATCGGATAAAAAGGTCCTATTTCCGACGGACTTATTCTCTCGGAATTATCTTATTACCGACTGAAAATTAAAATAACCCAAAATTTATAAAAAACTAACTACTTATTAAGGTCGACGGAATTTTCGTCGGACATAGAATATTTACGACGGATGAGTTCCGTCGAAGATGGAGTACTTACGACTGAAATTAGAATATTTTGACATTTATTAAAAATTGTTTTTGTTATCTACGAGGGAATTTCCATCGTAACTACCTTATTCCGTCGGAATTAACTACTTTTTTTTTAAATACAGATTTTAAAAGTTCAGTTTTCAGGTGTTTAAACCCATTAATGTACCTATAACCTGTCACAACCCAATACACAGTATTATAAACCTGTATCTCACATTCAAATATGCAACGTATCACTAAAACGTAATCTTCAACTCATTATCATTCATATTCACATTCAAATATCCACCAAAACGTATTATAAGCTAACCAATTACAAATATAAGCTAATGTTCCAAAAATGTTAAACAATATAATTTACAATAGTTGTATAGACGCAATTAGACAATACAATATATACAAAAGTTCTACAATATCATGAATATATACAAATGAACTATAAACTAGTAAAAGTATCATCATCGGGCAGAGGTGAACGAGCAGCGGTCTTTGCTTTCTGGTGTATGGAAATCGACCTCGTGCTCCTGCTTCATCATCATGACACCTT
The DNA here is from genome assembly GCA_020205615.1 of Panax quinquefolius. NCBI lineage: Eukaryota > Viridiplantae > Streptophyta > Magnoliopsida > Apiales > Araliaceae > Panax > Panax quinquefolius. The sequence continues at coordinate 15,233,968 of CM035152.1, forward strand.
TCTTCGCCATCGCTACCCTGTTGATAGAATCAAAAATATAAATTATTAGTCCGTATATATATATATATATATATGAGAATTAACAAACTAGCCTTAATTGAAAAACATAAACAATAAGAATACCTGAGTAGGTGGGGGTAGACGAAAAGCCTCCTCCAAGAGGGTAATCACCATCCGGAGCATCTCGGCGCTCCAAGCGTCGAACTGCTCCCGAGGTAATCCCGTACTCTCTGCAGAGGCCCCTGTTATAATATCCTGAGCAATCTGGTGAAGACGAGAATTGGAAGGCAACTGCTGACGCCGAAAGACCGGATCGGTATGGAACCTATTCGACACGATCCCTATCAGGCGTCGGAAGATATCGTCATCCAAGCCAGCGCCCGTATGAGATGGTCCGACATGTGCTCTTGGACTCTGGCGCTGGCTGGAGCCTATAAAGAAATACAAATTCGATTACTAATAATAATTTATATAATGTGATAAATTCGGATAATTTCGTGAAACATAAAAAAATATTACCTCCAGGAAGTGTATATGCGGTATCTTGGCGGACCAACACTCGATATCTCTGCCGAAGATCGCTACTAGGGGATCTGAGACGCGACCCATAATCTCGGCTCCTCATCCCGATCTAATACAATATCGGGGAAGAGGGGTGGCGAAATTAATTACTCGTAACCCCTCCTAATAGTCTCTAGCTCAGCTATACGCTCGTCCTGAAACTTCTAAAATCGGTCCTGTAATGTATTCTATATACGTATGTTAATTATATCATTTTATTTATGATTGAATATTATTAAAAGCTAAATAGTAAGATGAGTTTTACCCGTATAGCTAAAGTTTCTTGAGACAAAGCACGCTCGTCCTTAAGCGTGTGGGCTCGATCCCAAAACTCTAGCATGGTAGGATCTCGACCCAAGGTCTTCCCCAATGCCTAATACAAACATTCATAAAATAGGTCTTAAGTATTTGTGTGAGAACTTGACACATAAATAACTAAATACAACGCACTTACCGTCTTCACCTCCTCGAACGACTGAGAACCAGTGGTGTGTACTATCCGGAGCTGACCACGGTTCTTCTTCGCCTGCTCGGACTTTTTCTTGAAGTCATCAGCCTCCCAGTGAGCACACATAGCCTCCTAGGCTAAATCGGAGACTATGCAGGGCTGATGATCTCTGATGGTGGTCCCGGGCTGGTCCACAACTGCCTGGGCTGCCTTCTGTCGCATCTCATACAGCCAACTAGAGTATTTCGCAGCGACATGATGCTCAATCACAGCATCGCTTCGTAATAATTCGCAGCATTCGCAGCGACGTGATTTTCTGATACCCCATATTTAACCCCTTGACCATCTTCTTCACTTCGTAATAATTCGCAGGAAGAGTATGATCCTTGGGTAAGAATTGTCCAATTATAGCGAACAAATCGTTGAAACCTCTCTCACTACAGTCGTGCTCATTCTTGAAGTGTAAGAGCTTTGTCACTGCAGAAATCTTGGTGTTCGTATCATTTCCCGGATACAACGCGACCCCAGATTCAGATAGCAACTTGTAAAAGGCAGCAGCTATATCATTTGGCACTTGCTTCGCACTGCTTCAAGAAGGTTCATATTCAGCCTAGTCAATAGTAGTAGGGCCATAAGCATCAACCAACATCTCAACTGGATCATAGTTTTCGACGTATGAATCCGTGGAATTTGTTCCACAATAATATTTTCAATCACTTCTGATTCCCCGTGATGAGTCCATACGAAGTACCCATCTATAAATCCATGAGAAAATAAGTCGAATTTAATCTCGTCGACTTTCTTCCAAATCATATTTTTACACTTAACACACGGGCATCGTGTGACGCCCCCAAAATAGGTCCATTCCATCCAACCCATTCTGTGTCGCCAAATACATGGTACAGAAACAACTACAACTTTATTAATACATTTGTCGTGCAAAATACGACAACATATATACTGTGAGTTTAAATACAAATATTATCTTCTAGACAATATCCACACTCAAATAAGTCCTCATTATTGATACACTATTTTACAAAATAGTGAGGACTACTAAAACAACTATCTTGAACCATCACTCCACACCCTAACTAGTTCCCGCTATATTCTCGCCTCATGAGAAGAAAAATGGAACAAAAAGGAAAGGGTGAGCTCAACTAGCCCAGTAAAGAATGTTATGACTAAGATAATGTACAACAAATTATCGTTAGTCTTCAACAGGGAAAAATCTGATAGAATACAACTGACAACAAGTTTTAGATCAACAACTGCAGCGGAAACAACAATTCATAGAAGAGTTAAATAGAGAATGAAATCTACTAACATCTATGAATTTAAAAGTCCATCATCAATATTTCATCCCTGTAACATAAATTAATATTCATCTTTGCACTACAGGCCAAAGATATTCATCAGTCGGTCATGTTCATCTCAACACCTGTTCATCTTTGCACTACGGGCCAAAGATATTCATCAATTGGTCATGTTCATCTCAACACATGTTCATCTTTGCACTACGAGCCAAAGATATTCATAAGAACATCAACCATCTTTGCACTACAGGCCAAAGATATTCAGTAATTGTGATGCCCCCAAAATTAGGTATACATCACCCATCTTGGGTCGCCACTTACATGGTAGAGAATTTAAATACAACTTACTAACATAACTGTCGTGCACAATACGACATAAACTGTGAGTTTGAATACAAATATCATCTACTAGATATTATACAAACTCAAAAAGGAGTCCTCATTACAATTATTATCACACTATTTCACAGAATAGTGAGGACTACTAATGCTATCTTCAGGACCATCATTCGTTTCCCAGACTCGTCCCAAATTATATTCTCATTTCACAAGAAGAATAAAGAAAAGAAAGGGTGAGCTCAACTAGCCCAAGATGAAATATTATGACTAAGATAATGCGAGAATAAATTATCAATAGTCTTCAACAATGTTAAACCGATAAAATACAATAGACAACCGGTTTAATCTGCGGTGGAATATCTGATCCATTAAAAGAGTCAAGTAGAAAATAAAGTCTACTATCTTTTAGGTTTTAAAAGTTTTTCATCAACATTATAGCCGAGACTCGGCTTTAACAAATATTCCACATCATCGAATCACCCCTACACTACTACGGCCAGGATATTCTTTAGTATCACGACCACAATTATTCATGCACTACGGGCGAAGAATAGTTGTGTATTCATTAATGGTCATGATCATGCCAACAATCGTCCATCAATGCACTACTGCCACTTTGAGGATTTTTATCACATCATTTGTAACATTACGGTCATGATTACAAGAATAGTCTCTCGTCATAATCATACCAAGTCCATCTATGCACTACTGAGCCACGTATGACTTTCAACATAGTATAAACATGAGGATGATGACAATGATTTAAGAATTCAATAAAACAAGTTCAAGAATTATTTTATCCAGAATTATTAACGTCCAAATTATCAACATGATCTCGCTTTTTTGTAGAGTAAAATTCAAGAATGATCGGAAGAATATTTTCATGAAAAGATATTTGGATGAAACGCAAATATCAAGGATATTCCACTAATTTCATAGAGTATAGAAGTCAAAGTTTTAACCAACCCGGTATAATAAAGAATAGAATAACAAAAGAAATCACCATGCATGCGATAGAGCCCCGCATGCAGGCGAGTTATTCCAACAGAATAATAAATAACGGAACCAGTCCGTAAAAAACGCATGCAGCGATGATGTTCAATGAATAATAAAGAATGGAACCAGTGCCGGCGTAAAACACCTGCATGTGATGTTCCAACGAATAATAATAAAGATTTTAACCGTGTCCTGTAAAACACACCTGACAGGATGTTCCAATGAGAATAATAGAAGAATGTCACCAAGTATAGGGTAAACCACGTATACAGGTTATTCTAACAGAATAATAAGCAATGGAATAACAACAGTTCTCTTCATAAATAAGAAAGAATAACACCCCTTACTTTTGGTAGGAGATTGAATCTTTACGAGAAAGTAACAAAAAAATACTCTTCTTCTTTCTCTCTTATTCTCTCTATACTTTCTCTCTCTATAGCTTGAATGAATTCGTAAAAAATAATGAAGCACTAGGCCTCTATTTATAGAAGATTTCTAGTTTAGCACCTGCCATGTGAAAAGGCAAGTGGCTTGACGACTGATGATGTGAAAAGAAAAGTGGTTTGACGCCTGATGATGTGAAAAGAAAAGTGGTTCGACGCCTATAATGTGAAACGACAAGTGGTTCGACGTCTGGTAAAGGTAATTACTATTGACGAAGGTAATTACTATTCACAAGGGTAATTACTATTGACGAAGGTAATTACTATTGACGAAGGTAAATACTATTGACGAAGGTAATTACTATTCATAAAGGTAATTACTATTGACGAAGAGACTCTTAGATGATGACATATGGGCCCCCCCATAAAATAATCAAACTTACCACAAACGTCTCATAACAGACTCTTTATATACATTAAGGATTGAATAAATATTATCACAAATCATTTTATTTTTAATCAACACATTTTAATCTTTCAACAATTATTAATCATTTATAACTTGTCGTCTCAATTAATAATATAACATATTATACGATTTATACTATGACAATAATTGAATCAATAATATAAGAGATATGATGCGTGAATTATCGTAGTAATAATTGAGCATAAATGAAGTGACTTCTCACGTAAGCATCAATAATCAATACCGTGCTACTATGTAACCATGCCAGACATCGTATTTCTTTACTTTTACCATAGGCGATTCAATCAGTTTAACAGTAACACCTCCGCCGTTATTTTATAAAATATTTTTTGTCGCTTTCTCAATCCGACAAATAATTACATTGCTAGGGGTCCACCAATGATTGAGCCGTTGTACTTAATATTCCTAAAAAAGAATATTCCCAGACCAAACGAATATTTTATAACAACTTGCATACTTTGCAAAATTTATAAATATTACCCACAACTATAACATTATATCAAATTTATTCCATAATATTCAAAAATAATATTTATAGAAAAAATTCATCTCAGATTTATAAAAGTTGGGGTCTTACAACCTCCCTTCTTATGAAATTTAAGCCCCTCGAAATTAGGGTACGATACACTGGTATGTCGAAGAGGTAAGGATACCTTGATTTCATTTCAGATTCTAACTCCCAAGTCATTTCCTCAACATCGTGGTTCCTCCACAAAACTTTAACTTGAGGTATAACCTTGGAGCGTAGAATATGTTCCTTCTTATCCAAGATTTGAACAGGAACCTCTTCATACGTCAAATCTTCCGCTATTTCGTCCGGTTCTAACTCAATAATGTGGTTCGGGTCTTTCACATATTTACGTAACATGGATATGTGAAAAACGTTATGAACACGAGACATACTTAGCGGTAGAAATGAGTCTATAGGCCACAGCCCTACTCGATCGAGGATTAAAAATGGACCGATAAATCGAGGATTGAGTTTTCCTCTCTTTTCAAATCTTGTAACTCCTTTCCATGGAGCAACTCTTAACAACACATGATCTCCTATATCGAATTCCACGTCCTTTCGATGAAGATCAGCATAACTCTTTTATCGATTTTGTGAGGTTTTTATACGTTGTCGGATCGTTTGAATCTTTTCCGTAGTCATACGTACCAACTCCGGTCCCAACAACGTTGCTTCACCCACCTCATCCCAGCATACTGGAGAACGACACTTTCTTCCATACAACGCTTCGAATGGAGCCATGCCAATACTTGCTTGATAACTCGCTTGTTGTTGGAAAAACTCCACCAATGGTAAGAACTTGTCCCAACTCCCTTGAAATCAAGGACACAGAGTCTTAATAGATCTTCAAGAGTTTGAATAGTCCTCTCCGACTGTCCGTCCGTCTGAGGATGATATGCCGAGCTAAATCGTAAGTCTGTGCCCATAGCTTTTTGCAAACTAACCCAAAATTGTGAAGTGAATCTTGGGTCTCGATCAGAAACTATGGATACCGGCATACCATGCAGTCTTACAATCTTGTTTATGTACATACGAGCAAGACGTTCAAGTGTATAAGTTTCTCATATCGGTAAGAAATGAGCAGACTTGGTCAATCTATCAACAATGACCCAAATCGCATCAATGCCTTGAGAAACCTTAGGAAGACCGATAACGAAATCCATGGTAATGTGCTCCCACTTCCATTCTGGAATTTCAAGTGGTTGCAATGGACCTTTTGGTACTTGATGCTCCGCTTTAACTCGTTGACAAGTTAGACACCTTAAGATAAACATCTTATCTCTCTCTTCATATTGCTCCACCAAAATGTATGACGAATATCATGATACATTTTGGTACTCCCAGGATGGATTGCAAATGGTGTGTTGTGCGCCTCCATCATGATATTATACTTTAAATCAGGGTCGTTAGGAACACAAAGTCTGGAGTTGACTCAAAGTATTCCTTCTTCATCGATTCTTGCTTCCGGCATAGCACCTTCTTGCACTTTCTTCCTCATACGCATCAGCTCCAGGTCTGTAGCTTGAGCAGCTTTAACTTTATCGATTAAAGTCGGTTCTACTCGTATACTCGCTATCATCACATGCGTCCCTAGAGTCTTTAACTCTATCTCCATCCTTTGCAAGTCACACAAAATGGGCCTTTGTGTTGACAATAACGCACTCAGATGCTTGCATACGATCTTCTACTCAATGCGCCACCTACCACGTTCGCTTTTTCAGGATGGTATTGGATGGTATGATCATAATCTTTCAACAGATTCAAGCCAATGTCGTTGTCGCATGTTGAGTTCCTTTTGAGTGAAGAAATATTTGAGGCTTTTATGATCCGTAAAGATCTCCACTTTCTCCCCATACAAGTAATGCCTCCAAATTTTAAGTGCAAAGAACAATACCGCTAACTCTAGATCATGAGTAGGATAATTCCTCTCATATTCTTTGAGTTGTCGGAGGCATAGGCTATAACTTTTCCATGTTGCATGAGAACACATCCCAATCCTTTGCCGAAGCATCATCTTTGTAGATGACAAATCCTCCGAGCCGGATGGTATTGTCGAACAGTCTTTGAAATAAGTCTCCTCTTGAGTTCTTGAAAACTCTTCTCACATTCTTCGCTCCAATCCGAACTTTGTATCTTTCCGAGTCACCGAGTCGATGGAGTAGCGATTCGAGAAAATCCTTCCACGAATCTCCGATAATAACCAAATAAACCGAGAAAGCTATGTACTTTCATTATCGATTTAGGTTGTTCCCGACTTTGAATAGCTTCATCTTTCTTTGGGTCAATGGATATTCCATGACTTGATACCACGTGCCCAAGGAATGCTACTTCTTCAAGCCGTAACTCACATTTCTTCAACTTGGCATAAAGCTTATATTCACGAAGCTTTTGGAGTGTCGACCTCAAGTGTTGCTCATGATCTTCACGGCTTTTGGAATAAATAAGGATGTCATCAATAAAGACGACCACAAAGTGATCTAAATATTCCTTGAATACTTTGGTTCATCATATCCATGAAGGCGAAGCGGGAGCATTAGTCAATCTAAAGGACATGACTAGGAATTTATAATGCCCGTCTCGAGTTCGAAAGCCGCCTTTGGAATGTCACGGTTCTAATCTTCAATTGGTGATATCCTAACGAAGATCAATCTTTGAAAAGAATTTGGCTCCTTGCAATCGGGTCAAACAGTCATCAATACGTGGCAATGGATACCTATTTTTGATGGTGACGTGATTCAACTCCCGATAATCAATACAAAGTCGCATACTCCCATCTTTCTTCTTCACGAATAGAACAAGAGCACCCTAAGGAGAAGTACTAGGGACGAATAAAGCCAATGTCTAACAATTCCTGCGGTTGGGTCTTTAACTCCGAAGTTCAATAGAGCCATTCGATATGGGGCTTTGGAAATAGGTTTTGTCTGGGGTTCAAGGTCGATACAAAATTTAATTTCACGCCTGGGGTAGGCCGCCAGAAGTTCTTCTGGGAATACGTCGGGAAATTTATTAACAATAGAAATATCGTTCAAAACGGCGTATTTTTGTTTAAATCGTGACATGAGCTAAGAAAGCTTGACATCCGCTTTTTAATAAACGAATAGCTTTATGGCTTGAGATGACCGTGATTGATTTTAATGGTTTGGTCACTTGAATTCAGCATAATAGGTTGATTAGGAATATGAAAGCTAACAACCTTACGAAAACAATCAATTTTTGCATGATAAGTAGTTAACCAATCAATCCCTAGAATCACGTCAAATGCAAGTATTTTTAATGAAATAAGATCGACAGGTAATGTGAGGGTACCGATTTGAACCAAACAAGACTTATAAACAAAGGGATGTAATGAAGGTTTCTCCCAACGGAGTTTCCACAGATAAGTCAAAGTCTAATTTCTCCGGAGTCAAATTTAATCGATGAGCGCAAGTAGGAGAAATAAAAGAATGGGTAGAACCGGTATCAAATAAAGTATAGACTTCATTAGAGTTTATGATAAGCTTACCCGTGATGACCTCATTCGGATTCCTTGCTCTTTTGGGAGGTCACAACAAACGCCTCCCTCCCACTACTGGCTTTTGAATTTTCCGGGAAGGCCTTTGGTGCCTCCATCCTAGTTGAATTTGTCTTGATAAACCCACAAAATCGAGCTAAGTGACCTTCTCTTCCATAATTATAACATGCTTTGACGGCATGACGCAGCTTGGATGATGTGTCCTCTCTCCGCATTTGAAGCATATGATAGGTGGTCTTTCTCCTTCCTTAACAACGGTCTTTGGTCTTGACGTCTTTCCATCATTGTTGAATCTCCTTTTCTTGAAATGTCCATTCTTATTGTTTTGGCCTCGATTACCACCGGGTGGTTACCATATCTGCCCGCATTGATTCCTCCACGCTTGTTGTCACCGCTTCGATGACTACTCTCTCGCCGGTATTATAATTTTGCTTACCGCTCTCTTTTAGTTAAGTTGACTCATTATCGCGCTCCACTAACTGAGCCCTATTTACAACATCTGAATACAAACACAATTTATGAGAAATAAGATGTTGACGTATCTCCGGCTTCAAACCTCTTAAAAACATTCGCGCCATTCTCTCTTCATTATCCACCAAGTGGGATGCAAACCGTGATAACTCAAAGAAATTTTGCCTCGTATTGCGACACGGTCATATTGTTTTGTTCCAACTTGATAAACTCCACCTCTTTCATGTGGCGAATACTTTCAGGAAAGTATTTGTCGTTGAACAGCTCTTGGAACTTCTCCCAAGATATCTTCAGTACAACAGGTTGAGTACGTTTTACCGATTCCCACTAGTAATCACCTCTCAAGCAACATAAAAAGGCGTGAAAGGGAACCTTTTGCTCTCGGAGCATCCCAAGACATTAAATATCTTGGTAATCTGCTTTATCCATGCTTCCACCAGAAGTGGTTTTGGCTCTCCCTTAAACTCCGGTGGTCCCAGCTCCTTGAATTGTTTAGCGGTGACCGCCCGAGAGTTTTCCGTGTTTCCACCTACGTTTTGGACAGGAGTCGCTCTCACCTAATGTTGCATAAATTGCACAAAGCCTCTGAACATTTGATCATTCATCATTTGGTCAGTGTTGTTGTTTGCATGAGGATTGTCGCCTTCCTGATGAACATTATCCTGATTATTGATATGTGGTGAATCAACGATCGCCTGCGCTCCATTACTATTCTCAACATTCTCAGATGTCATTTTCAGATACTGCCACAAAACAAAAGGTTAATTGACATTTAACAAATTATCCCTATCTTCTAACCAACCAATAAAATAGTACATAAACTTAGGTAGGTCATACTAGCGAAGGTATTCCCCTCCTCTCCCTCCTAGTACTATTCTCACATCTTAGCCAGGATCATATCCTAAGCTCGATACTAACCGTGATGCCCCCAAAATTAGGTATACATCACCCATCTTGGGTCGCCACTTACATGGTACGTAATTTAAATACAACTTACTAACATAACTGTCATTGTACAATACGACATAAACTCGTGAGTTTGAATACAAATATCATCTACTAGATATTATACAAACTCAAAAGGAGTCCTCATTACAATTATTATCACACTATTTCACGTAATAGTGAGGACTACTAATGCCATCTTCGTGACCATCACTGCTTCCCCAGACTCGTCCCAAATATATTCTCATTTCACAAGAGAACGGTGAAAGAAAGGGTGAGCTCAACTAGCCCAATGAGAAATATTATGACTAAGATGATGCGTAATAAATTATCAATAGTCTTCAACAATGTTAAACCGATAAAATACAATAGACAACCGGTTTAACTACAGTTAGAATATGCAATCCATTAAAAGAGTCAAGTAGAAAATAAAGTCTACTATCTTTTAGGTTTTAAAAGGTTTTTCATCATCATTATATATTTGAGACTCAAACTTTAATAAATATTCCACATCATCGAATCACCCTCACACTACTGGCCAAGGATATTCTTTAGTATCACGACCACAATTATTCATGCACTCACGGGCCAAGAATAGTTGTGAATTCATTAATGGTCATGATCATGCCAACAATCGTCCATCAATGCACTACTACTAACCGAGGATTTTTATCACATCATTTGTAACATTACTACCATGATTACACCAATAGTCTCTCGTCATAATCATACCAAGTCCATCTATGCACTACAGAATACGATGACTTTCAACATAGTATAAACACGAGGATGATGACAATGATATAAGAATTCAATAAAACAAGTTCAAGAATTATTTTATCCAGGAATTATTAACGTCCAAATTATCAACATGATACTATTTTGTAGAGTAAAATTCAAGAATGATCAGAAGAATATTTTCATGAAAAGATACTGGATGAAACGCAAATATCAAGGATATTCCACTAATTTCATGGAGTATAGAAGTCAAAGTTTTAATCAACTGGGTATAATAAAGAATAGAATAACAAAAGAAATCACCATGCATGCGATAGAATCGCACAGCAAAAGTTATTCCAATGAATAATAAATAACGGAACCAGTCCCACAGTAAACGCATGCATGAGGATGTTCCAACAGATAATAAAGAATGGAACCAGTCCTGTTGTAAAACACACAGATGTGGATGTTCCAACGTAATAATAATAAAGACGGAACCAGTCCCAGTAAAAACACACTTGATAGGATGTTCCAATGAATAATAGAAGAAATGTCACCAAGTATAGGGTAAACCACGATATCGAGTTATTCTAATGAATAATAAGCAATGGAATAACAACAGTTCTCTTCATGAATAAGAAAGAATAACACCCTTACTTTTGGTAGGAGATTGAATACTACAAAGAAGGTGTAGTAACAAAATACTCTTCTTCTTTCTCTTTATTCTCTATACTTACTTTCTCTCTATAGCTTTGAATGAATTAAGTGAAAAATAATGAAGCACTAGGCCTCTATTTATAGAAGATTTCTAGCTTAAAGACCGCCATGTGAAAAGGCAAGTGGCTTGGACGAATCGATGATGTGAAAAGAAAAGTGGTTTGACCTTTGATGATGTGAAAAGAAAAGTGGTTCGACGCTTTGTAATGTGAAACGACAAGTGGTTTTGACGTCTCAAAGGTAATTACTATTGACGAAGGTAATTACTATTCACAAGGGTAATTACTATTGACGAAGGTAATTACTATCGACGAAGGTAAATACTATTGACGAAGGTAATTACTATTCACAAAGGTAATTATTATTGATGAAGAGACTCTTAGATGATGATATATGGCCCCCCATAAAATAATCAAACTTACCACAAACGCCTCATAATGACTCTTTATATACATTAAGGATTGAATAAATATTACCACAAATCATTTTATTTTTAATCAACACATTTTTAATCTTTCAACAATTATTAATCATTTATAACTTGTCGTCTCAATTAATAATATAACATATTATATGATTTATATCTTGTGATAATAATTGAATCAATAATATAAGAGATATAATGCAAAGAATTATCGTAGTAATAATTGAGCATAAATGAGAGTGACTTCTCACGTAAGCATCAATAATCAATACCGTGTGCTACTATGCAACCACGCCAGACATCAGCATTTTTTACCACCGTGCGCTTCAACAGCTTTTAACGGTAACACCTCCGTAGTTATTTTTAAAAATATTTATGTCGTTTTCTCAATCCGATAATAATTACATTGTGGGGTCCACGAATGATTGAGTAGTTGTATTTAATATTCCCTAACAAAAAGAATATTCCCACCAAACGAATATTTTATAACAACTTGTATACTTTGCAAAATTTATAAATATTACCCACAACTATAACATTATATCAAATTTATTCCATAATATTCAAAAATAATATTTATAGAAAAAATTCATCTGTATTTATAAAAGTTGGGGTCTTACAGTAATGTCATCACTTAGGACTGAGGAAGATGAAAAATATTTTAAAGAAAATGAATCCAGTGAAACAAAAGAACAAATATTAAGGATTCGTACTTTAACCAAACCGAGTTCAAAAATACTTCATAAATAATCATAGTGAAGTAAAATTCAAAAATGATCAAAACATGGATACAATCAAAGCTAGTATCCATAATAGATATCTTGGACACAGAAAAGAAAATTTAATTTTTCTGTGAATAATGTCGTATTCGTGAATAGTGTCGTATACGTGAATAGTACTGTATACGTGAATAGAAACTCCGACACTAAAAGGTAGAACTTTCACAAGAAAAATTATCATGTTTTGTGAATAGTACTCATGAATAGTAACTCGTGAATAGTAACTCATGAATAGTAACTCGTGAATAGTAACTCATGAATAGTAACCTCGACATGAAAAGATAAGAATTTCACAAGAAAAATCTTACCAATATTCTGACATAATGATATTGAAAGAAATAATATCATTTATAAAAAAATAACATCCTTTACCTCGAAAAGACAGTACTTCTGACTGGAATACTAGATATAGTGTTGAAGGGAACTTGCACCGTATAGTAACACTCAAAGTATCAAAATACTCACAAGAATACGCTCGATAATAAAGAGAGAGAAGTAGAGAGAAAACTTCAGTTTCTGGTGTGATTTTCAATTCTAACCTAAGCACCCTATTTATAGGAAATTGCTTAGAACAACAAAGCAGAAAATTTAATAAAATAATAATATATTAATATAATTTTCCTTAGCCCACCTTGACCATCTGAATTCAGCCATTAACACATGTTTCATGAGGCCCACAGAACAAAAAAAAACATTTTTCTTAATTAACATAAATAAAATTTCCAAAAATCAATTATTTCGGAACTTCAGAACTTCAATAATTCACAATAAATAGCCCTTTACCAGAAAAATTCGAACCTCATGTCTTTTTCATAGAAAATTCCATTCTCTACAACTTTGTAGAAGAAAGTTTTTCCAAATTCCAAATGTAAATTGACCAAATCCACAAACCAGACGATTTTACGTGCTATAATCAAATTTCTATCCAAAAATTGTGTCCACCAACACACAAAACATGTGTTAAACATTTAATGCCATAAAAATACTCTTCTTCCTCATATACTCATATATCCCACATTCATTGTAAGAATATCAAGATTATTATATTATTAAAATAATATATATAAATGAATTATTTTATCGTAAAAAGATAAAATATTAATTTTCAACAATTGTCACATTAAAATTTTTCTCCATCTATATCCACATAAAATGAATATTTTCTTTATCATAATAATCAATAATTAATTATTCATAAACAATATTACGTAATCACAAGATCGATAACTGTGCCGCTCCTGTGAAAGAGGGGTTTTCCAATAAGGACTTCTCCTTACTAAAGTCAATGATTAGATGACCAAACCTCTCCTTGTATGCGAACTTTCTAGACATTGCCAATAATGTTATCTAATAATATTATTCCAATAATATGAATTATTGCTCGATAATGAAAATATCAGATAAAGGACAATTATTGAAACAACAACAATATAAAATATTAACGTAGCAATTGTTGAATCAATAAAATAAAATATTGAATAAGTAATTACTATTACAATTATTGAGTAGTGCTTTCTTCACGTAAGAATCAATAATTGGTGTAATACCGCAGTGCTTCTTGTGTTTTAACCATCGAGTATTCCAACAAAGATAATCTGTAAATAACTACTTCTGCCATTTATAAACAACTTATACTTGTCGCTTTTCTTCATCCAATCGCTTTTCGTTATGGGGCCCACACAAGGCTGCACCATCGTACGAATATTTCCCGACAGTAAGAATATTCCACGATCAAACGAATATTCCCCGACAATAATGAATATTTTATAACCACTTGCTTATTTAAAATATTTGCGCATTTTACCCATAACTAACCACATTAATCAAATCAACCCTTACTATTTCAAAATAATAAATAAAGGAAATTCTATTTTATTTAAAAATAAATAAATTCGTGGTCTTACACATCGCATCTTCCAGTGCGGATCATCCGTATGTTCTAGTGCTTTGTTCAAGAAATCTAAAACCCCAACACGATAAGCTGAGACTAATCCCCTCCCATCACTGGGTATCCTACGGTACATCCAACTCCTACTCACCGACATTTTTAACTACACATAAGTACGCATTAAGTTAATTTGGATATTCATGCGTGTGGGCCCAAGTGTAAAATTAGGGTTCACATGACCTAATTGATTTAAATGCGCAATTAGGGTTCCACGACCTCATTAAATGTGCAAATTAGGATTCACATAACCTAATAAAATAAAGACGGAAAAATCAAAAATAAATGTGTTAGACACAGAGAAAGCCTCCACGTGTCCCGAGGCAGAAGACTCGTGGAGGCGGCTCGTTTTGGGAATTGATTGAGGGATTGGATTGGTGGCTAGAAGGACAGGGCAATATGGGCATTACTCTAAGGACTAAAGGGTATTTCTGAAATTTTCCTGAAGGCATGTGCCTTGCACATGACTACTTTCCAGAAAACCCTATAAATACCCCTTCCATTCCATTTGGAAGGGGACTTCTCTGGATACTGAAGACTTGGACTCATGGAAGATCAAAGGGACCCTTTTGGTGACTTAAAGGCTTGGAGATTCCACCTAAAAGCACCAAAGGGGTTTGGACATTCTCTCAACTTGAAGGACTCAAGAAGGCTCTTGGAATCCTTGTTACCCTAACACGGTTCCCGGATTCTAGGGGTTCTACCACGCGTCGTTGGAGTAATCGCCCACCTGTCGTTCTCCCCTCTTCAATCAATCAATCAATTCCGTACTTTTCATGGATTTCTCTCCTCCTCAGCCAACACGAAACCCTAACCCTAGCAAGGTACGATTTCCTTGCCCACATTTATTTGGCGACTCTGCTGGGGAGGTGTAGAATTCGTGAAGGGTATGTCCACAATTCGAAGTGGGAGAACTACAGGAAGAGCTGCTTCACCAACAAACAGCATTACCTCACCGGATCCAGCTCCAAGGCAAGCCACCAAGCTTTCCAAGGCGCAAACCTGGATTTTGACCAACCACTTATCAAGACGCTTTTAGAAGGAAGTTCGACATCACCACATATGGCCAATCAACAACAAACCAACACAAGAAGGCAAGGCGAGGATGCGCAGGAGACCCGACGAATGATGTGCAACCGAGATGCTCAAGGCATTGAAGGAAGCACGAGAAGGGCAAGGAATGATGATGGCCATGATGCCGAAATGCAGAGAGAAGCAAGAGGAGATGGGAATTTCCGCCAAAGAATGATGCAGATTCCCATTTTCAAGGCCATGTTCCTGTGAAGTTTGCATGGGGAACAAGCGGTGTGGAAGACAACAATAATGGTAGCAACAACAAAGAGAACCACATTGTACCTCCATTAATCTGGAAAGTCAATTGGTTCCAATAATCAACTTGAAGCCCGCAATGGTGGTGACATGCCACAACCTAGGATGGAAGCAAGCCAACCTCGTGCAAACATCATCTCAAATACTATTCCATCATTTTCACAGTACAAATGCCAACCATTCCAAGCAATGTCCAAATGAATGAGCCAAAGAACTTCCACCAAAGCGGTGCTCATGATGCAAGTGTCCATCAACCAATTTATCTACCATACACACACCGATGCAAAGAAAGATATCACAACACCCCGTAGAGTTCACGCTACAAGCCCGTAGATGTGACGAAGGATGATATGATTGACGTGATCAATCAACTTCGCAGCGACATCTCGACCCTCGAGTTGGACTTTACTCCTCCTTACCCCGCACACATTCGGAGGCAACCTTACCCAACAGGTATATATTGAGCACCCCCGCAATTTCCAAAATACAACGGGGAAAAAGGAAATGCTAGGGAACATATTGCCAGTGTTTGTAGAGTCAATGTCTCCGTGGGCTCTGGATATGACGGTAAGTGAACAACCACAACTTGTTGATGCGGAATTCAACAAGACTTTGACAGATAAAGTGCCTTTAGTTGGTACTACAATTTGGAGAAGGGGTCACCCATGATTGGGATGACTTAAAATTATAATTTTTCAAGAAATTTTTCTATGTGCGTAAACAGTAACCATTGTGGAGCTTATGCGGTTCAAGCGAAAAACCGAATGAGGAGTTGTCGATTATGTTGACAGTTCAGGGGCCCAACACGTAAGTGCACGAGAACCGATTGAAGAAAAGAACTTAGTCAAGATTTGCAACAATAGTGCCTTGATTCTTTCAAGCCCCACCTCATCACCAAGGCTTGTGATTCCTTCACGACCCTCTCATCTTTTGCACAAGACTTGGGAGGAATGTGCGACATTGCCCACTAACCATGCGCGACGGCTATATGGAAGGGGCAAGAGGACAACAATTGTGGCTTTGGGTGACTCTCACCAAAACCACAAGGGGGCAAAAGGAGAAACACGAGAAAAATTTTGATGTAAGCAGAGGAAAGCCCGAGACAAATATGCAAGAAAGCCACCCCGAGAGGCTATCACATGTAGTGAGAAAGCATTCAGGGGTTTGTATGAACAATGGGTTGAATATGGAGTGGTGAAACCCCAAGGCCTAGATTTGCGGTGATTCAAGAAATAAAGAGAAGACCGACTTCATGTATTCCACCAATACGCTGACACTCTCAACGATGGATTGTTATAGCTCATGGAGGATATTCCACGAAAAGTCGGCAAATGGGAGATTGAACTTGGAAAAGAAAGTAGTGTTCATGACAAGTCACCGCCAAACCACAAAGGGAAGGAAACGTCAACACCAAGTATTCACAACACAGCCCGTAAGTGGAGACGATGATGGAAGAAAAGGAGGAGTGTGATCCAGACCTGCAGGTGACGGCATTGATGAACGGAGCCAAGTTCAGAAATTTTTTTGATCAGATAGGATTGGCCAAGGAAGCACGGATTGAGGCAACCAGGGAAATTATCAAGGCTGCCGAAACGCAGGAGACTTGCATGGCCATAAGCTAAGGATTTATGAAGACGATGGAGGAAGAAGAAAATAAGATATCTTTCTCTAAAGCTGATAAAGAGATAAGATACCCGCATAACAGGTCGTTGTATGTGACAGCAGTAATCAACGGCATTGAGGTGCGGAGGGCATTTATTGACAATGGAGCGTCTGTAAATATTATGCCCTACACCGTGTTCAAACGGTTAGTGTGATTCCCCCAAAATTAGGTATATATCACCCATCTTGGGTCGCCACTTACATGGTACAGAATTTAAATACAACTTATTAACACAACTGTCGTGTACAATACGACATAAACTGTGAGTTTAAATACAAATATCGTCTACTAGATATTATACAAACCCAAACAAAAAGTCCTCATTACAGTTATTATCACACTATTTTACAGAATAGTGAGGACTACTAATGCTATCTTCAGGACCATCACTCGTTTCCCCGACTCGTCCCAGCTATATTCTCATTTCGTGAAGAGAACAGTGAAAGAAAGGGTGAGCTCAACTAGCCCAGTAAGAAATATTATGACTAAGATAATGCAGAATAAATTATCAATAGTCTTCAACAATGTTAAACTGATAAAATACAATAGACAACCGGTTTAATCTGCGGTGAATCTCGCAATCCATTAAAAGAGTCAAGTAGAAAATAAAGTCTACTATCTTTTAGGTTTTAAAAGGTTTTCATCATCATTATAATCGAGACTCAAACTTTAATAAATATTCCACATCATCGAATCACCCCTGCACTACTACCCAAGGATATTCTTTAGTATCACGACCACAATTATTCATGCACCATCGCCGAGAATATTTGTGTATTCATTAATGGTCATGATCATGCCAACAACTCATCCACCAATGCACTACTGACCATCGAGGATTTTATCACATCATTTGTAACATTACTACCATGATTACAATCAATAGTCTCTCGTCATAATCATACCAAGTCCATCTATGCACTACAGAGCCACGATGACTTTCAACATAATATAAACATGAGGATGATGACAATGATATAAGAATTCAATAAAACAAGTTCAAGAATTATTTTATCCGGGAATTATTAACGTCCAAATTAGTAAAATTCAAGAATGATCGGAAGAATATTTCCATGAAAAGATATCGGATGAAACGCAAATATCAAGGATATTCTACTAATTTCATGGAGTATAAGAAGTCAAAGTTTTAACCAACCGGGTATAATAAAGAATGGACTAACAAAAGAAATCACCATGCATGCGGTGCTTGCGATAGACAAAGTTATTCTAACGAGAATAATAATAATAACGGAACCGTGTCGTGAAATTCACACCGACGGTGATGTTCCAACGAATAATAAAAAGATGGAACCCATCCGGTGTAAAACACACGATAGGATATTCCAATGTAGAATGATAAAGATTTTAACCAGTCCTGTGTAAAACACATGCATGCGAGATGTTCCAACAAAATGATAAAGATTTTAACCAGTCCTGTAAAACACACGAACATGGATGTTCCAACAGAATAATAATAAAGAGCGGAACCAGTCCGGTGTAAAACACACGACGTGGATGTTCCAACAGTAATAATAGAAGAATGTCACCAAGTATAGGGTAAACTGCATTATAAAAGTTATTCCAATGTAATAATAAGCAATGGAATAACAACAGCTTCTTCATGAATAAGAAAGAATAACACCCCTTACTTTTGGTAGGAGATTGAATACTGCAGTAGTAGTAAACAAAATACTCTTCTTCTTTCTCTCTTATTCTTTCTATACTTTCTCTCTCTATAGCTTGAATGAATTAAGTGAAAATAATGAAGCCCTAGGCCTCTATTTATAGAAGATTTCTAGCTTAGCACCGCCGTGTGAAAAGGCAAGTGGCTCGACGACTAATGATGTGAAAAGAAAAGTGGTTTGACGCTTTGTAATGTGAAACGACAAGTGGTTCGGCCTTTGTGTAATGTGAAACGACAAGTGGTTCGACGTCTGGTAAAGGTAATTACTATTAACGAAGGTAAATACTATCGACGAAGGTAAATACTATTCATAAGGGTAATTACTTATTGACGAAGGTAATTACTATCGACGAAGGTAAATACTATTCACAAGGGTAATTACTATTGACGAAGAGACTCTTAGATGATGACATATGAGCCCCCCATAAAATAATCAAACTTACCACAAATCATAACACATATTTAATCTTTCAACAATTATTAATCATTTATAACTTGTCGCCTCAATTATTGATTTAATACTATAACATATTATACGAGATGATATCGTGACAATAATTGAATCAATAATATAAGAGATATGATGCACGGCAAGAATTATCGTGTAGCGATAATTGAGCATAGGTGAGTGACTTCTCACGTAAGCATCAATAATCAATACCGTGTGCTACTATGCAACCACGCGTATTCATCGTACTTTACCACCAAGTAGTAGTTCAACAGCTTTAACGGTAACACCTCCGTAGTTATTTTTAAAAAATATTTTTGTCGCTTTCTCAATCCGATAATAATTTTTGTTGTAGGGTCCACCAATGATTGAGTAGTTGTACGAATATTCCTAAAGAGAATATTCCCCACCAAAACGAATATTTTATAACAACTTGCATACTTTGCAAAATTTATAAATATTACCCACAACTATAACATTATATCAAATTTATTCCATAATATTCAAAAATAATATTTATAGAAAAATTCATCTTTATTTATAAAAGTTGGGGTCTTACAGTTAGGCCTGCCAGAGAAGAAGATTGTGAAGGAACAAATGAACATTACCGGATTTGCCAATCAAAGCACGAGAACCCTAGGACACGCGTTAAGGTGGACATGCAAGTTGGGAAGATTCGAGGGCTCAGAATGTTCCATGTTGCCAAGGTGGATGCATCATATCATGTCTTCATTGGGAAGGGTTTTGCAAAAAGACTACGGGGTGGTACCCTCGGTCTTTCATCAATGCCTTAAAGCTATTTGGAAAGGGAGAGAAGTGAAGGTACCAAAGAACTCGGAATCCCTTTGGACCGAGGGAGGCACACATCATCGGAAGCAACTTTCTTTGATGATGTCATTTGAAGAGGGGAGAGAACCAGATTGCAAGACCCGATTCCCTAAGACTAGCAAGTCGGGAGGAAGTGCAGAAGATAAGTTCGTGCTCGCAGAAAAGAAAAGAAGAAGACCTCTGAGCGGAGAATGTGTTCTAAAAACAAGAAGCCAATGGAAGAAGGAAGAGAAGAAAAGAAAAGGCCAGCAGATCCTGAAGATGCCAGAAATATAATAAATGTCAAGCGGATGGCACAATCTGAGGAGGGCCAGAAGACGAAATGGGAGAGGGTTGTTAAACCTGACGGAAAGGTGGTGTTTCAGGATTGTGGACGATGCAAGGGGGGAGAGCCCTTGGAAGTGTGTGAACCTAACGGCTCAGAGGTGTCCCCACTCCAAAGAATAATGAAGAAGAAGAAGTCAGACAATGTAAGGTAGAACCACCTCGTAATGCTTCGAGGATAGGCCAAAACCTCAACAAAATGAATTAGAGGAAGTTAATTTGGCAACAAAGGAAGGAACGCCAAGACCGACTTATGTCAACAAGGAGTTGGATGCTAAATAGAAGGAGAAGCTCGTACAATTATTGCGAGAATATAGGGATGTCTTTGCTTGGAATTACGACGAGATGCCCGGAATTGACAAGGATCTTGTGGAGCACAATCTAAACATAAGTCCGGGAATGAAGCCAGTAAAGCAAGCACCTCGCAACTATGCACCCGAAGTAGAAACTCAAATAAAGGAAGAAATCAAGAAGTTCTGCGGAAGTAGGGTTCATCAAGCCAATTCAACATCCAATATGGCTATCCAGCATTGTACCGGTAAAGAAGTCAAATGGACAGCTACAAATATGTGTGGATTTCAGAGATTTGAACAAGGCATGCCCAAAGGACATGTACCCATTACCCAACATAGACACTTTGGTAGATGCAACGGCTAATCATGAGATGATGTCATTCATGGACGGGTTTGTGGGTTACAATCAGATAAAGATGTCCGTAGAAGATACAGAGTTGACAGCCTTTCGTACCCCGTTTGGGAATTTCTACTATGTAGTAATGCCATTCGGGTTGAAGAATGCGGGGGCAACTTATCAAAGGGCAATGCACGCCATATTTCATGACATGATTCATGATATAGTGGAGGACTACGTAGATGACATAGTAGTGAAATCCAAGAAGGCGATAACTCATGTGGAGGACCTGAGGAAAGTGTTCGAGCGGTGCCGAAGGTATAAGTTGAGGATGAATCCGAAGAAGTGCGCCTTTGGGATGACGGCTGGAAAATTCTTGGGCTTCTTGGTGCACAATAGAGGCTTAGAGGTGGACCCAAGCAAGACGAAAGCAATCACAGAGATGCCCCCACCAAAAATGCAGAAACAGTTGAAGAGCTTTCTAGGGAAAGTTTCATACATGAGAAGATTCATGCCAAGATTAGTCGAAGTCACGTAACCTTTTGGCAAATTGCTAAAAGGAAAGGCACAATGGGACTGGGGCAAGACCAACAACAAAGCGCTTGAGAAGGTGAAAAGAATTTTGGCTTCAGCACAAACAATGGTAGTGCCACAAAGAGGAATACCGTTGCAGTTGTACATCACATCTACCAAGAAGTCCATAGGTGGATTGATCACGCAGAAGGTGGACGGAGAAGAGAAACCTGTATATTACATTAGCCGGATAATCCGAGGACCGAAACCAGGTATTCACAAGTGGAGAGGCATTGTCTAGCATTGGTATTCATTGCGCAGAAAATGCGGCATTATTTTTTAGCACACGAAATAAAGCTTGCAACAAAAACTGATCCAATCGGATACCTATTAACTAAGCCAAAGACAGAGGGAAGACCCGCCAGATGGATGATGATTCTTTCGTAGTACGACATCAAATGTGTAACACTGAAGGCGATCCGATGTCAAGCCTTGGCAGACCTGCTGGCTCAATTTCCAAATGGAGAATATGAACCCCCTTCTGAGGATCTTCCGGGTGAAGAAGTAGAATCAATCGAGTTGAAAAATGAGGACCCAGAATGGTGGAGTTTGGCTTTTGATGGATCATCCGCAGAAGGTAAAAGCGGAGCAGGAGTGGTGTTGACCACTAAAGAAGGAAATGAAGTGGCCTTGTCATATAAATTGGATTTCCTCACACAAACAATGAAGCGTAATATGAGGCGTTCATACTAGGATTGTTGGCGTACCAAGAATCGGGAGCCAAATATCTTAAAGTAAAGGGAGATTCAAACCTCATAAAGGCAAATGTATAAGAGGCCAATTTGGAGTGAAGGAACCTATCTTGGCGCCATATCGAATCAGAACAAAAAGGTGATGGAGGCTTTCAAGAAGGTGGTGATTGAATATGTACCAAGAGGATGTAATAAAAACCCGATGCACTATCAACAAAGAGCATCTCGAGTCTATGTCCAAGGTGAGAATTTGGATGTAAAGGTAATGAAGAGAACCCTCCCAACCACAAGTAGCTAAATTTGTTCCCCAAAGACATGATAGATGATCATGCGTACGACTTCTCCAATCAATTGAAAACAAAGGAGGGAATAATACCTACCGTAAAGTTACAGAAGTACAACATCATCAAAGGTGTCTTGTATCACAAAGAAGCAGATGGTGTGTTGACACGATGCTTAGGGAGGCAGGAAGCAGATAGAGTCTTGCAACAGGTGCATGATGAGAACTGTGGATTGGCAGACATAGGCTTGTATCGTAGGCTGCAGTGTCAAGGGTATTATTGGCCTAAAATGAAGAAGGAAGCAGATGCCCTACAACGCCAATGTGTTTCATGCCAAGAATACCCTGGGGAGGATGAATGCGCCTTCATTGAAGATATAGTGGATTGGCGAATCCCTTATGTGGAGTTCTTGTAAAGCGGGACTCTTCCGACCGAAAAGAAGGACGCAATTATAATCAAGAGGAAGTCACAACGTTTCTTCTTGCAGAATGGAGAATTGTTTAGAAGGGGATTCAATGGCAAGCCCCTACGGTGTCTGGAACTAGGTGAAGCCAAAGATTTGGTTTACCAAATGCACAAGGATGAACACCAAGGGGGAGCCAAGTTGTACAAACAACTTATCGATCATGGTTACTACTGGCCAAAGATGGAGGGAGATAGTCTAGAATTTGTTAAAAAGTGCCACATTTGTCAAATACATGGAAACTTGATCCATGCTCCCGCCGTGGATTTGCGAACCTTGGCAACACCATGGCCCTTTCATACATGGGGAATGGATCTTATAGGTCCTGTTCACCCTAATTCCAAGGGTAACATATGGATTTTAACTGCCACCGAGATGTACACAAAGTGGGTAGAGGCAATACCCTTGAAGAAGGCCACGGGACCAGCAGTGGCCAATTTTATCAAGGAGCACATCATTTGCCATTTCGGAATCCCGAAGATAATTTTATCGGATAATGGAACTCCCTTCATCAATAGGGATGTCAAAAATCTGATGGAAAGATACAGGGTGAAACATTACAAGTCATCACCATATTACCCGAAAGGCAACGGACAAGCAGAGGCTACAAACAAAACCTTGATAAAAATTTTATCAAAAACCCTAGACGATCATCCGAAGACATGGGCAGAACAATTACCAATAGCATTATGGGCATATCGAACTTCAAAAAGGAAGCCTACAGGCGAGACCCCATATGCTTTGGTTTATGGTGAAGAAGCTGTTTTGCCCGCTGAAATAGAAATACCTTCTACCGAATGAGACTACGGGCTTGGTCGAGGAAGAAAACCACCAAAGAAACCACTCGAAGCCTTAGTTGACTTTCGAGATAAGGCTAAAGAAAAGCTTGAATCTGCATCACCATGAAAGATCATGACGACGACAATACAATACCGCAAAAGAAGACCACGACATTTAATTTTGGTGGGGACCCGGTACTCAAAACTAAACTCAAGTCATGAGGGGACCCCAACCACCAAATTTTACCCCAAATGGGAAGCCCATAGGTACTGCGAGAGATCTCTAAAAGCGGGTATCAGAAGATATCTCCTATGGGATCGATCTCGCCTCGTGCCCATCAACTTGAAGTGGGTAAAGAAATATTACACATGAGAAGAAGAGCATCACAAAAAGTTATACTTTCAACTTCAAAAGTAATCGAGGCACCTGACTAAGTACATGTATTTTTTGGAAGTTTCACTTTCAAACTTCAAAAGTGATCGAGGAACCCGATTAATGTTTCTCTCGCTATACACTTTCAACTTCAAAAGTGACTGAGGCACCTGAGTTTAAGCCCTCAACCCCGAAAGTTACACTTTATCTTTAAAAGTGACAAACTTTATGCTTTATTCGACAAAAGCAAGAAAGTTACACTTTACCTCTAAAAGTGGCAATCGTTATGCTTTCTTCGACAAAAGCAAGATTTACTAATGAAACGTTATGCTAAAAGCAATTTTATTATCAATAAATTTACAAACTTTCACTTATACTTGAATATTATTTTTAAATTTCTTAAGAAAAAAGAGTATAAAGTCAAGTTTTGGTTTGTGAAAACTATATATACGTGTTTTTGATAAAATTCATATTTACTTGTGGTTGTCTTGTAATATTAATTTGAATAACTTGAGATTCAATGATAAATATTGAATTTTAAGGAATCATTCAAATTAAAAGCAATCAACAAGGTTGAAGAAACTACATTTTGATAAATGAAACATGTGTAAATGAGTTTCTGAAATGGGAAATCGAAAAAAAACTACTACAACAAGTTATGATCTAAAGGCCAAGACATATCAAACTGAAGAGGAGGCATAGCTAAAGCTTCCAAGTCAGCAATGGCCGCATCTCGAACCTTAAGATTTGCAGCTTTCAGCTCCTTAACTTGTTGGTTAGTTACTTCTAAGTCCCGTCGCTGGCACTCCACATCCTAAAATTTAGCATTTAGATCCCGAAGCTGGTCCTCTAAATCTTGAGACTGGATCTTCAGTTTGTTTGCGGCTTCATCAAGCTCAGAAAGCTGCACTAAAAAGGAATCATCTTCACACTTACGTACAGCAACCTCCGAACGTAGTGAAACAAGATTAAAACTTGATTTGAGAAGATCCAGCCTAACACGAAAAGGAGACATGTCAACACCCACAGCTTCAAGGTCATTCACATCATCACTAAACCTCTTCAAGTCCTCGGCTCGCAAGGAATATAAAGACAGAGTGTGCAACCCAAGAACAAGGCTTGCAAGCTGGTCTAGGAAGAAGGTTTGGGTGGAAGCTGTCTTAATAATCAATCGGTCAAGTATCTGCGAAAACCGAGCTAGAAGACGCCTCGCATTTTCCCGACTAGAGATGATATCCAAAACCCTCCACGGAATAAGATCCCCACTTGATTGAAGGAAGCTCGCAGAAGCCACTTTAGACGCCACCATAGAATTTGACAAGACAAAGAGATGGAGGATCGAAAAGATGTTGTATGGTCGATGATTCCTCGAAGCCTCACAACCGGAGGATAACCAAGGTCACTATAAGGCGAGTAAGCGACATCCTGGATGGAGAACATCAAACAAAGCCGTGGCCTCAACAGCAAAGGCAAATCTTTCATCTTCTCACCAAAACAAAAATGTCAAAGCATAATATATTATAAAAAAAAAAAAAGATACTCACAATATATTGAAAGAAAGATACTCACAATATAGCCAATGGAAAAGGAGTCGAGATGCCACGAGACAGGAATGTCATTTAATCCACCCAAAGTACTATCAATAATGCCCTCCCGATCGATCACTAACTCTAAGCAGACTCCTTCCGGGGAGGATGGACATCGCTAATAGTCTCGTAAGGATTCCCCGAGGGAGGTAGAAGCCTTATTAGCATCTTTAGGCCCATCATACGGAGAAGTCATAGGAAGGATTGAAGAAATCGGTGTATCACCCACAACAGACTTGGGCTTACATCGAATAAAGTGTCTTTAAAGCATCAAGGCTAACACAATCATTATGCCAAGAAGACGACTCGACACCAATAAGGATAGGTTGAGAAGGCTCACAACTCGGCGTAAACCGCCGCAGCCTACCTCATGTGTAGTACCGAAATAAACCCAAGAGGAACATCATAATCCTCTTCATCGACCTCTCGCAATCTGAAAATCAAGAAAATAAATACATAAGGAAACACGAAAAGCAACTATACGAGGGATAAAAAAATATGGAAATGTCACAAAAAATTACCAAATTTCTACGCTGCTTTCGACCGGACCCTACACGCAGTAGATACTAGAACCAAAGATCATCAAGAGGACGCTTCGATGATGGCTTTAAGCGAAGCCCTAATAACGGACGACTAACCTAACCACGATAGAAGTAATAGGAGGATCCACCTCAGAATCAGTAGTGGTAGATGCTTTCGCTTTAGAACGGGTGATTCTCATTTCCTCAAGCACTAGAGGATCCTTGGGGAGGAACTGAAGGAGGTATCTGTGATAGAGATGCATGAGACGAAGCCCGTGGTGGAAGACTCCTGGAGGTAGTAGGGACATGTGCTGGAAGAATAGTTGGGTCACTTCGAGGATGAATGCCTACTGACCGAGGATGAGAAGACTTAAGCATCGAGCCTCACGCTCAATGAGCCGACTCATCGTCGACCAACGCTCGAACGGATAGTGGTCTTAGGAGAACATAGCAACCGCCCATCGAGACGCTCGAATAGAAACCGGTAGAGAACAAATCAAAGTATCATCCCCCATCTTTTAAGATCGACCGCCAATAATTACGCTCATTGGTAGATATCGCCTAATCCGAGAATCATTCTTGCATGATTAAAAGGAAGGGATTTATGAGGAGCATTTGAGGCCTTGGAAATGCCCACGTAAAAGAGGGAGAGGTAGAGACAAAGTCGAGAAGGGCGCCTCATAAGTCTCCCCGACAAGTGTCGAAAAGACGCCCCGTCAAATCCAAAAGCCTCATCCCGGTCAAATCTAAAGCAAAACCATTATCTTCCTTTGAGGAGAATAAAGCAGACGTAACCAAGACAAAAACCATTATCTTCGAGTAGAGCGAAGTGATGCCTATAGAAGCTGGGGCGCATTTAACGCGCCACCGGTTCAAAAATAGGAACGACAAACCAAAGAATCATCGAAGAACCACTCAATTCATTGATCAATCCAAAAGTAGAGCAGAAAATGTGATGCCTATAGAAAATGTGGGGAGTAGAAT
Organism: Panax quinquefolius; assembly: GCA_020205615.1. Taxonomy (NCBI): domain Eukaryota; kingdom Viridiplantae; phylum Streptophyta; class Magnoliopsida; order Apiales; family Araliaceae; genus Panax; species Panax quinquefolius. The sequence goes on from CM035152.1 coordinate 15,261,682, forward strand.
ATCTCAAAAAGTGCTCAAGAGAAAGATTTGAAGAAAGGAGCAGTGGAGCGAAGCAATTTACGCCATACCCGAAAAAAGATTAATAAGAAAAAATTGCAGTGAAAGATATCAAAATACGATAAAATGGATACCTCCCAAATGATTCCTTCATAATAGAATAGTTTCGGCCTCAAACGACGATACAATGTTCCTAAGGGGAACATTTAGACCTCGAGATAACATGGGCTAAACCAAACACGCGAGTCAAAGGACCATCTACAGAGACCCGGAAAATGAAGTGGATAACCACATAGCCAAATAAAGCAAATAAGATCATGGAAAGTGAGGATGATTGTTAAATAAGTCTCTCAAAGTTTGTGGAGACAATAAAGATTTAAATTTTGTTAAATAATTTTAATATTATAGTGAATTGAGATAATATTATAAATAAGGGTAGATTTATAAATTTTGCAAAGTATGCAAGTGGTTATATTATATTCGATTGGTCTGAATATCTTGCTTAATAGGAATATTCGTATAACTACCAATCATTGGGACCCCATACAATGTAATTATTGTTTGATCGAGAAAACGATAAAAATATTTTATTAAAATAACTAATCTTAAGTTTTACCGCTGACATCGCTTAACTACTCTTGTAGTAAAAGTACAAAGAATACGTGTGGTTGCATAGAAGCATTACCAGTATTGATTATCGATGCTTATGAGAAGTCACCGCTATCACTTAATAATATGAATTATTATAATGATAATGACGCTTTTGTTTTATTTCAGATTATTAACGTAAAATGTAAACATCTTTTATATAAAAATGTATTACTTTATTAAAGTTATTCTATAAATAAATATAATATATTATATTTTATTATGATAAGGATAGTAAATGTTTTTATATAAATAGAATATATGATATTTTATTTAAAAGATTTTGCTTTAAATACGGACCATCGCCGATTAAAGTAAATCAATTTGGACCGCTCATGGATTAATTACTATGCATTCTATTTTCCTATAAATAAGCTCATTTCCTTCATTATTTTCTTACGGAGAGAGAAATTATAGAGAGAAGCTATAGAGAGAAAATCTAGAGAGAAAGAAGAAGAGTATTCCTGCACTTCACTACTTTGATATCCAAAGGTCTTTACTTAGTAGGGTATTATTTGTTGCAGATTCGTAAGGGATATTATTCGTTTCAGATTCATGAGAAATATTCTTCCATTCTTATTATTCTCGATCATTCTTGAAATTTTTATTCTCATTATTATTCAAAAGTGGTATATATCTTGTTGAAAATTTGGGCGTTAATAACTCGTTGAATACGCTAATCCCTATACTTGGTGATCTAATTCCATTCTTTATTATTCTGATAAAATAATTCTTGAACTTGTTTTATTGAATTATTATGTCTTGTCATCATCCTCATGATATATTATTATTATCTTTTGGCTTACGTTCCGTTATAGATGAACTTAGTATGATTATTACCCAGGATCATTCGATATTCATATCCAATCTTCCCATGGCTTGTTATAAATGATGTGATAAAAATTGGACGTTCGATTCCTCGGATGTGCGGTGATGGATAGTTTTGGTATGATTATGACCGGGGGTGATTTAGTATGTATAGTCATGACCATTGATAATTTGATGAAAATCCTTGACCGTGATACAAGGATGATTAGATGTGGTGGTTTATTTATTAAAATCTCGAGATCTCAATAATAAAATTGATGAAAACCTTTTAAAACCTAAAAAAATTGATAGTAGATTTTATTCTCTTTTACTTCTACTCTTTTTTAATGGATTGCATATTCATTCTGCAGCTTAAACCGGTTGTCTATTGTATTTTATCGGTTTAACACTTTGTTGAAGGCTAATGATAATTTATTACGCATTATCTTAGTCATAATATTTCTTCTTGGGCTAGTTGAGCTCACCTTTTCTTTCACCGTTCTCTTGAAAATGAGAACATATATTTGGACGAGTCGGGGAGCGGAGTAATGGTCCAGAGGATAGCATTAGTAGTCCTCACTATTCTGTGAAAGAGTGTGATAATAGTTGTAATGAGGACTCCTTTTGAGTTTGTATAATATCTAGTAGACAATATTTGTATTCAAACTCACAGTTTATGTCGTATTGTACACGACAGTTATATTAGTAAGTTGTATTTGAATTTATGTACCATGTAAGTGGCGACCCAAGATGGGTGACGTATACCTAATTTTGGGGGCGTCACAGTTTGGGAGGAGCATGTCACCCTGAAATCGCGAGATATAATTGGGAGCTCGCTTGGAAGCTTCTGTTAAATAAGCAATGCACTCAACATCTCTAGGAGACAAGCTAGATATGCTACAGGAAGCCGATGCAATGTTGAGGAAGGCTACAAGATATAATCTAGAATGAGTTCATACTCTAAAAAATATATATATATATATATATAAAAAAAAAAAACGAAATAAAAAAAAAAAAAAAAGAGAGATTACTGGTAAATGGCATAAACGTCCTCTAGAGTTGGGGTGAACTCCCCCCAAGCAGTGACAAATGTACATGTGGAAGAACACTAGCGTGAAATCAAGACGGTAAGAGCATCTTGGTCCTGTCGGATACGAAGATCCCTGCATAATTGAATGCAACGCAAAATGTCGGCCTCTTGATATATCCACATAATCGAAATTTATGAGAACCTCGTCGGTCCAATGTTGCCACCCCCCAAGAAGACAATTGGATGAGTCGGATATGAAATGAATGGGATTAGTAGGGGTATTCTATTTTTCTACACATACGAGGAATGCGAGCGAAACAGGAAAGTTGTCTAAACTTGCATGGCCGTAGCATATAGAAATAAGCATGCTTTCTCAGGAGGAGGAAAGGTTGTACGATCATAATTCTTCACTTGCTCCCAGAAAACGTCAGAAGACCCATAAAAGGGAGCCTTTCCCCAGTCACTGATGAAAGGAACCTCCTTAGTAGTTTTCGGGTCTGTGGAACGTTCACTAGAGTTGGCCTGCAACAAGAAAATATAACATGAGAATTCTAGAAACAAGGAAAGAAAGTGAATGAGCATTTGAAATTAAGTGCTTACCATAACAAGAGAGAGGGTATGAAACTTAAATAAGAAGATTGGATTTGGGAAAGGAAGATCACGGACGCCTTGGATCCGGGAAAGGAAGATCACGAACACCTGAAAGAAGAAAAAGAGCACAAGCATTAGGAGCCATTCAAATAAAAAGGGTAAAAGAAGAACGGGGAAATGTGAAAAAAGAGGCCATTAGGTCGGTTCCCCTAAGGGTTGACCCGTAGGATTTAGCCACCTAAGGAGCTCTCCCCTCTTACATTTAACTTCTCCTTACTCGTCGAATCAACTGATTGGAATGAATGCTACTTCACCGGAACATCCGAACTAAGATCCTTGTTAAGGTGAAATGGCTCGAAATAAATTCTTCCTCCTTGCGATGTTGTCCTTTCTTTCAAAATATCCAAGCCAATGACCTTGTTAAGGTGAAATGGCTCTGAATAAATTCTTCTTCCTTGCAGGGTTGTCCTTTCTTTCGAATATCCGAGCCAAGGACCTTGTTATAAGGAAATGGCTCTAATAAATTCCTCCTCCTTGCGGTGTTCCTTTCTTCCGAATATTCGAGCCAATGACCTTGTTAAGGTGAAATGGCTCTAATAGATCCTTCCTCCTTGCGGTGTTCCTTTCTTCCGAATATCCGAGCTAATGACCTTGTTAAGGTGAAATGGCTCTAATAGATCCTCTCTCTTGCGGTGTTCCTTTCTTCCAGAATATCCGAGTCAATGACCTTGTTAAGGTGAAATGGCTCTGAATAAATCCTTCCTCCTTGCGGTGTTGTCCTTTCTCTGAGAATATCCGAGCCAAGATCCTTGTTAAGGTGAAATGGCTCGGAATAGAAACCCTCCTCCTTGCGGTGTTGTTTTCTCTTTGAGAATATCCGAGACAAGATTACATTAAGGTGAAATGGCCTTAAAAAGAAAAACCTCAAAAGACACTGAAAAGAAGAAAAAAAACATGTCAAAAGTCATTTACGGATGTATAGAAAGCAAGAAGACGATCACGACCCTTGCCAAGTAATAGAAGATCATAGAAATTTTGTAGATGGTGGGGATCGAAATATCTACAATCTAAGCCAACTTCCAAAGCTTCAAAGCTATGACCAAAGGTGTAATCCTTTTAACTTCAGATCTGGAGATGCTCCTTGAATATTGGACATGAAAAGTGGGTGCAAAGCTCTTTTATGTCCCGGAGTGCGATTGATTGATAAGGCCGGACCAATATTTTACTCTTCAATTCTTGATCGAGAGGATTTTTGGAAGAAACTCAACAAAATGTGATCATGTCCATATCAATGTTTCATCTTCTAGTGAATTATCTACACGGAAAATTCGGAAAGGAAAGAAAGATCGGGAGGAGCAATTCATGATCCGGAACGCCAAGAGGGTGATAAGTCGTCCTTATTTATAAACCCTATGGAGCTCAATTCCTTGATCAATCTGCAAGAAAAAGTTCCTCTGGATTTGGAAGCCTCGAGCCTTGATCGAAGCGGACATTAATGGTGAAAAGGAAGGTTTCGATTGTGACCTCGACTTGAATCTAACACTTGGAGTGAAATCAAGGATTGATGAAATCTGTGTAATTAGAGATTTGGAGGATGATGAGAATAAGTACTTATCAACGCTATCATTGTACTCGCGCCATCTTCCTCGAAAAAAAGCTAGGGAGGTTGAAAGAAGTTGATAGGGAAGAAGATGCAAGAAGGGCAAGTACTCTAGATCCGACTATATGAATGGGACTAGGCGTTATATTCTAAATGAGATCTTGAGGTACTTGTTCCATAGATTAATATATTGTACCATCATACAAGGTAAAAAAGCTACTACTATTTTAAAAAAAAAAAAAAATAAATAAATAAATAAATTATAACCTTTTCTAATGAGTTCCGAGGGAAAAAATCAAGATATAATCAAGGTGACGGGGCTCGGAAAATAGAAGAAAGGCTACAATTACCTGAAAAATATATATATAAAGATGAAATATTTATGAGGAATTGGCCAATGAAGGCTGTGATAATTTATTTATTCCAGTGATTGATGCTGCATCATTATCTAGGAAGCAAGCCTTGTTACCTGTGAAGAAATTGAGAACTTCTTTGATTTTAAATAACTGACATGTCTTTGGCCATTAAGTCAAAGTTCGTAGAAAGAGGAGAATTTGATATTATAACTCAAGCTGCTAGATGCATATCTTCATTATTTCCACCTTGAGGCCGTAAATGCAATAGAATAACATGTATTGTTGTATAGCTTCAAGAGGTCCCTTCTTACAGCAAATAAAAAGTATTGCCCAAGTGATGTGGTAACAAAGCTCTCTACTACAATTCAGAAGCAAGACAAGCGGCCGTGGAATACGAATATCGATTCCTTACCTCTCAAAAACAAGATAAGTAAATGTTTTATTTATTTATTTATTTATTTTAAAAAAAAATAAGATTCTATTTTATTTTTTCGAAAGATAATAAAATAAGATTTATTTTATTTTCAAAAAATAAATAAATAAATAAATAAAAAATAAAATAAAATTAAATAAAATAAAAATAAAAAAAAATAAAAAATAAAAATAAAAAATACTTAAATCTTTTGCGCGAATGATGAAAAAAAAAAGAAGATTTGATTTGATTTGCCATAAACAAAAAAAGAGATTTTATTTTATTTTATTTTCAAAAAAAAAAAATTCTCTTTTCAAATTAAGAAAGATTTGATTTGATTCCCAAAACAAAGAAAGTTTTTGTTTCCAAAATAAAATCAATCTTTTGTGAATGAATGACAAAAAAAAAAAAGATTTTATTTTATCTCTTTTAAAATTAAGAAAGATTTGATTTGATTCCCAAAACAAAGAAAGTTTTAATTTCTAAAATAAAATTAAGATTTTATTTTATTTTGGAAATAAAATTAATATTTGAATTTTTAAAGAAAGTTTTAATTTCCAAAATTTTCTTTTGCAAGGGTTCTCTTTTTTGTTTTCATCTTGGCATACTATTGATGCTTTTAGTATGGCAACGCTTACTCTCTCTTAGTGTTCAATTACGGTAGTTTCTCTTGTATTATTATTATTATTATTGAAATAAATATCCTATTTTTTAAATAGGAATGTTTTGATTTTATTTCCAAAATCTTTGAAAGGATTTGATTTTCAAAAATAAAATAAGATTTTATTTATTAATATATAATTTAATTTATCTTGATTTTGTTTCCAGGAAATAAATATTGGGCAAGATACAGAAAAATTTCAGAAGATTTTTCAATATGTCCAAGGAAGAGCCTCGCTAGGCCTTGCCTCCCTAGGGTTTTAACTCTAAGGGTTTGGCTCCCTAGGAGTTCCCTCTTCTAGGACCATTGTCTTCAAGACCTGTAAAGTGAAGTCCCGCAAAATCGCTCAAAGACTTGCAGTTTTCTTGCACGATCGTCTATTTGGAAATGGGACTCTCGCGCAGGGGGCAAATGTGGGCCCAAGTGTAAAATTAGGGTTCACATGACCTAATTGATTTAAATGCGTAATTAGGGTTCCACGACCTCATTAAATGTGCAAATTAGGGTTCGCATAACCTAATAAAATAAAGACGGAAAAATCAAAAAATAAATGTGCTAGACCTGGGAGAAGCCTCCACGTGTCCCGAGGCAGAAGACTCGTGGAGGCGGCTCGTTTTGGGAATTGATTGAGGGATTGAATTGGTGGCTAGAAGGACAGGGCAATATGGGCATTACTCTAAGGACTAAAGGGTATTTCTAAAATTTTCCTGAAGGCATGTGCCTTGCACATGACTACTTTCCAGAAAACCCTATAAATACCCCTTCCATTCCATTTGGAAGGGGACTTCTCTGGAGACTGAAGACTTGGACTCTTGGAAGATCAAAGGGACCCTTTGGGTGACTTAAAGGCTTGGAGATTCCACCTAAAAGCACCAAAGGGGTTTGGACATTCTCTCAACTTGAAGGACTCAAGAAGGCTCTTGGGATCCTTGTTACCCTAACACGGTTCCCGGATTCTAGGGGTTCTGCCACGCGTCGTTGGAGTAATCGCCCACCTGTCGTTCTCCCCTCTTCAATCAATCAATTAATTCCGTACTTTTCGTGGATTTCTCTCCTCCTCAGCCAACACGAAACCCTAACCCTAGCAAGGTACGATTTCCTTGCCCACAATGCGTAAATTAGATTTACCTAGTATCTCTACAGGACAAGGGTAAGGCTTCTATCCCGTTATTGGATGTGTCTCGTCACTAGTGCAAACACGTTGAGTACGTTTCATGAGTTTCAAGAAAATTTCTAAGACACCTCCCCATGGTCTCCAAGCACACGAAATAGACTAAGATAACTTAATCTAAGTATGCACTTTCGGAGAACATATAGAGATAACGATCGATTAATCCTCAAAATAACAAAAATGTACCGCTTTAGATTTTGCACCGGCTTAAGTGAGAGACATAACATCCAATAACAAATTCCCAATGGGGGCTGCTTTGACATTCACTCCTATTGAGTGTATGTCAAACGGGTTTCTAAGTTTCAAAGTATAGGACATATATAATTGAAAATGCCATTTAGTTTATTGAAAATAGTGGCAAACTACACAAATGCTACTTAGTTTATGAGAATTGTTATGTGGAATCTCTACTTGAGTCAGCAACCGGGAAAAATAAGGTTTGTAGTTCCTGTTGTGTCCTATACTCGAATAATAAAGTTAATTCAATTACTGCAAATATTCTTCACTGTTCCATCATAATAGATGACAACATCCCGAAGGAGTTCCATTAAGCTATTGAACAAAGTTTCAGCTTAAGCAACCCTCTAGATGAACAAACGATCACTTCTCTAGCAGAATGAATGATCATCTCCCATATGGGTCCAATCCATGATATAGGCGACTTCTCACCATTCCGAATTCCTCAAATGGATAGTTCTCATTCAAGAGGTGAGACGTTCTGTGAGAACTACCCATCTGAGGAATTCGGAGTGGTGAGAAGCTGTTTATATCATGGGTTGGACCCATATGGGGAGATGATTCATTCCTATGGGAGAAATGATCGTTCGCTCATTTAGAGGGTTGTTTAACCTAGAACTTTGTTCAACAACTTACTGGCACTCCTTCTGGATGTTGCCATCTGTTATGATGGAACAGTGAGGAAATGTCTCGCAGAATTCAATTACCTTTATTATTCGAGTATAGACACAAAACAGAACTACGACCCCTTTTTTTTAATTGTCATTGAGGAGGATCCATTGAGTACTATTAGATGCAATCGCTATGTATGTCGAAACCTCGCGTACAAGAAAGAGTACATATATATATGTAGGGAGAGTATTATTGCATTTATATATTGAAAATTGTGGCAAACTAAGCAAATGCTACTTAGTTTATTTTGCCAATGATAATAAACTAAGTAAGTGGTACTTAGTTTACGAGAATTGTTATTTGGAATCTATAGAGACTATTGTTCGACATTCACTCCTACTTAGTTTATTTTGCCAATGATAAACTAAGTAAACGGTACTTCGTTTATATATGAGAATTGTTATTTAGAATCTATAAAGACTACTTTTCGACATTCACTCCTACTTATTTTATTTTGCCAATGATAAACTAAGTAAGTGGTACTTAGTTTATGAGAATTGTTAGGAATCTATAAAGACTAAGTAATTAGTTTATTATTATATTTTGCCAATGATAAACTAAGTAAGTGGTACTTGGTTTATTATAATATTTTCTTTTATTTTAATTTGTAGTATATTATATTATAGTATATAATTGGTTTATTTATTTAAATCGAATTAAATTTATTATTATTATTTATTTTATATTGTATTATATTATATAAGTTCAAATTTAATTTAATTTAATTTAATTTAATTTAATTTAATTTAATTTAATTTAATTTAATTTAATTTAATTGTATTTATTTTAATTTATTTTATTTTATTTTATTTAAATTTTATTTAATTTAGTTAAATTTATTTTATTTTATTTTATATTATTTTATTTAAATTAAATTAAATTGAAATTATTTGATTATATTTTATTTTATTCTTTATTGAATTGAATTATATATGTATTATATTATATATTTGTAAATATTTTTAATTAAATTTAATTTATTTATTAAATTAAATAAAATTTGTTTGATTTTATTTAATTTACTTCAAATTAGTTTATATTTTAATATTGGGACTAATTACTAATATTATCAAAATAATTCTGACAAAATCTTGCAAATGCATACCTCTGATAGAATTTCTGTCACAAATTGCAAATATATCAAAATTAAAAACAGTCCTAAAATTAGTTAAATTCAAGATTGAAAACTAATTAAATTACATAAACAATGCAAACAATATATACTGCATAATTATCCATTCTCAATCAAAATATATACCAAATTTTAGCCCCAAATTTCAGTCAAATATATAACAAAATTTTAACCCTATACCAATTTTCAGCCTCAAATCCAATTGACAAAGCCAAATTGATGCACATACAGTAACCAATTAAGGAATTTACCAATTTTCAGACTCAAATCAATATATACATACAATATAAAAATTATTCAATCTACTGATTTTGTACATCATCATCAAAGTGAAACAACATTTGAACTCATACCTTTTGGAACTAATAAACTGTCCGGCGTGTGGTGGTGGTGGTGGTGGTCGGCGGCTGGAATCGAAAATGGGTGGGGCTGGAGGTGGCTCTTGGTGGTGGTGGTGGTGGTCGGCGGCTAGAGGGGCGCCTGGCGGTGGGGGAGAAGGGGGCGCGCGGCTGGTCGGCGGTGGAGGTGTTGATGGCAGGTGGGTGCCGGAGATGAGAGTGAGAGGGGAGAGGCTGAGATGAGAGAGTGAAAGAGGAGAGACTGAGATGAGAGAGTGAGAGAGGAGAGATAATTAAAAATGAGAGAATACGGGGAGACGCTGGCCTGAGTCAGTCGAATAGGTTTTATAAGATATTTCTGATGGAATTTTCGTCGGACATACGTCCCTCGGAATTAACTTATCTTCGACGTACAGTCCCTCGGACATAGCTATAATTTTGTCGAACTTAAGTTTCGCACTGGCGGGAAATTTGGCGCCATATGAGGCCTTATATTCCCGACGAATTTTCCTCGAAAATAAACTATTTTGGATGGAATTAATTTCGACATAATATTTCGTCGAAATTAAATTATTTACGACTGAATACAGTCCGTCGAACTTAGATCCGTCGGAATTAGCCGGTTTTCTTATAGTGTATCAAACACTGTAAGTGCAGTCCATATAAGCACACTACATGATTTTATTTATACATACAAAGCACAAGTACTCCTTCATATATTCCAACCTTTTGACTTTCGGACCCTTCATGGTCCCCAAACACAGCACAACAACAACAGCCCCAACCATATATGATTAAACAAATTAAAAAATAAATGGACAGTTAATATATAAAAAGATGGGTTGCACGTTGCAAATGGTGGTTTAGTGCAACTTTCATGGTTGTGGAGGAGGATAAGAAGTGGGAACGAAAACGATGGAGATGAATGATGATGAGAACGACCCAACGTGTACGCATGAATTTTTTTCTTTAGTCGTCTAAAATCCAAATGTAACATTAGAGTAATAGAATTTTATTTTATTTTCAAGAATAAAAAAGGGTCGTTTTCCCTTTCAATAACAATTTAACATATAAACTCGTCCCTGCCATGCATATAGTTGCTTACATGTCTATTAATCTATATACCTCCCTCCATTTTGAAAAGAAAATAATATAATAATGAAATTGAGTCTTATTTAAACAATGATTGCATTCATTATGACAACAAAATTATGAATGTGACATTTTTTATACTACTATGAAAAGAGTACAAAATAAATAAAAAAGAAGGGCGAGTGGAACTCATTGTTAAGGAAGTATATATAATATACATAGAAAAATAGGATGAACTTAACCCATGAGTGCCTTTACATTGTTCCTAAATTAGCAGAACAAATCTACTAATTAGTTATACAAAAATGAATCCCAAGACCAGGATAAAAACATTTTATATACATACACATACAAGGGCAAAAAGAGCTGCGGCATATCTACATACACATGTCAAGCACTATGAAATCCTACTTTTTTATGCAAAAGTGCTTACACAATTCTCTCCAGTTGTTTCTAGGCAGTGATGTTTTTCCCATAAAAGAATGAATCTGCAAATCAGAATATAGCTCATTGTGTATTAATCTTTGATTCATACATAATATCTGATCCATGTAATCCATGATATTTAAAGATTAGCCTGTAATCCATGTGGCAATCGATTTGATCTCTTTACTACAAAATATCTGGCATAGACGGTCAAAAAATTTAATAGAAGGTGGGTCTAAAAGTAAAAGTTTAAGTGATAAATTATGTGTTAGTCACCTAATTTAAAGTTTTGGAGCCTGTGATCATCACCATTCTCAAACTGGTCCAGGTTCTCGACTATAGGCGAATCGTAAGAAGTGGATTTAAACGAACAATAAGTTGAACGCAAACGGTCGCCAATCTCTTCCATTTGTCTACCATTCTCAACCTCATCTAGATGGGCAACTGTAGATGAGTCCTGGGTAGTGGATTTGAACCGACAATAGGTCAATGCAATCTGTTGTTGATGAATCTCTTCCGCTTTTCAGATCGCTTTCGTCTTGCTATTCATCTCCATGACAATCTGTGAACAAATTTACATTAAACAAATAGATGAGAGAGTTTTTGAAAGTAAAGTTGGTTTTTCAAATTGATACCGTGCGAAATTATTTTTAAAAGACGGTAAAAACCTTTGCGTTCAAGAATATGGAAAAGGAGAGTGCAAATGATCGGTGGGATGGTGAAACCGTAGTAATTGGTGCTTTTTAATCCAAAGACTCCCAAAACTACCTGTTTGCATCGGTGATAATGAGAAGATTATTGCATTATCATGCGATAGGCCAATAAAGTCCCCCAGTTTCATACTTTGTGACATATACATTGATAGGGAAAAAAAGTATGAATCTTCATTCTCCCATATACAACTTTCTTTTCTCTTCTAATGAATATAATAAGGTCAAGAAATCAATGGACACAAAAAGACATTGATTACGAACAACAAATATTTTTACAGTAATTGTAGCAGTAATTTTAGATTTCCATAACTAACTGATTACTTCATCGAAGTAAAACATGAAATATCTACCACTGCTTGATTAATCGATAAGATTTCATCAATAAGCAAAAGATCGCAGCCAAAACTAAAATATGAAATACAGCCGATCTACAAAAGTGATGATCCGAACAACAACAGTATCCATAATTAGATCAAAACAGATGAATTTCAAAAGGAAAACTTACTTGAAAATCGGTACTCAATCCGAACAACAGCTCTTCAATTTAATTATTATGCCATGTACTGTGATTTAGTATATACAAGCTAAGCCCCTGTTAATCAAGGCTCAAACAGGCATGTTCATCACAGGTTCAGTTTGACCAGATTTTAGTTCCATCCTACCTTTGTAGATTTTTGCCATATAGATAGCTTAGACATGTGCAATATGGTAACACAAGATTACTTTTAACATAATAATGGTTTTGCATGATTTTGACTTTTGGAACTTGATGTGTTAAAATTATGTACTGCAAGTGCACAATGTCGAATTAAAGAACTGGCAAGTACAGGTCGAACCCACAATGACTAGATTAATTTAATGTATCCTTAATATCTATTTTAGGCGAATTAGAAATAAAGATTGAAAATTGATTAACTAGGATATGAAAACTAATAATGAGAAAACAATCTAAGAATTCGAATCCATTAAATAATAAACACAACATATAAATCAATCTCTTCTATTTTTATAACTCAACTATGATTTTGATCTTCATTCCCTTTAATGTATTAATTTTACAATTAATGTGAGCAAGCATAGACTATAAAAATTTAAGGATTAACTATAACCCATCAAAATTTCTTTGAGCTAGCATGGATTATGAAAAACTCATATCTTAACAATAATCTATCAAAACCTCTTAATTAATTTAAAATCACATAAGAACTATAAAACGAAGGTATTTCAATAACGAAACATGAAGGCGAAATCAATTAAACATAAAAGCATAAATAATAGAAGAGATGAAAACTATTATCATGAATAATTATTTAATTTCATCTTCATCCTAGATAAAAAAAATTATCTAGACATGAAAAACAATTAAACTAACTAAAATAAAAAAAAAAGAAGAATAAAAATAAATAAGAAAACTCCCTTTAATTAAGGATCATCCAACGAACGGGATCATCCAACGAACGTACAATGAAGAAGTAATTTAATCTACTCCTACTCCTAACCTAAACTAATACAATACCTAATGTTTATCTCTAAAACAAGAGACCTATTTATAGGGAAAATAAATTTTGAACCCTAATTTAGATTCATTGAACTTAGACACTTTTATTCCCTTTCCATGTAGGTTTCAACTTTCTAGTGGCAATCAACTTCTCAAAAAGATCTTCTAGATAGACTTTCCCCTCTCTTGTTGGATTTGACTTGCACATTGTTCCACCTCTTTCCTTCTCCTTGTAGGATTCTTCTTGGATATTCCTTACATGAATAAGAGCATTAAATATCGCTTGATCACCAAGATTTTGACTTTATTGCAACAAATATTAAATCCTACAAAATAAAATAAAACATATTAATTTAATAAACTAATATAATTAAAAGGACAAAATTAGGGATAATAAAATGTATGAATTACGTGTTTATCAGAACTCACATTACACATATATAACAAATAACACATGAAACCTTATTATTGATAACTCGTGGCTTGGCTATACTTTGGAACCATTTCCAGCAAGCATTCTTGATCTAACATAAGTTTATTATGGCCTAGCATGGTCAGAATCTCTAATTCCATGTCATTGCCCCAAATGACATAGTTAGAAGCATGGATTTAGCATTATAACTCAAAACAGTCCCAAGCTATGTTAAGGTTAACATTGAGACATATATGATCAAATAAATTAAAAAATGAATGGACAGTCAATATTTCAACACATATAATAGGCTAATAAGAAGTTCAATTATATTTCATTTTCATAGAAAAACAATTAAAAAATAATTATTTTAATATCACAGAGAATTTTTTTAAAAAAATAATTGAACATACCTTTGGAGGTCCCAATGATGGTTTCATCTTCAAGAGGTGCATCTTCTACTGAAAGGCCCAATTGAATCATCTCTCTTCTATGCCCCGTATGGGTCTTTTTTTTTGAGATAACAAATGTTTGTCTTGCTTCATGCCAACCAACATTTAAAAAATTATGGGCATTTACATGCAAGCAATCAAAACCTTAAAGCACAGAAACACTAATATATGGTGCTAAAATTGGAACTTAGAACCTTCCTTCTTATACAGCATGAGTATAACCTACATTAATTAAGCATTATGAAAAATGAAGTTTCCTATTCACAGAGAGGGAAAAGGGGAGATAGGGAGAGAGAAATTGTTATATTTAATAGTTACCACATCTATGAATCACATGCATCTGCAATCACAAAACAAAAACAAAATACAAGCTGGAATAGCATAAAAACAAAATGGCTAATTACTTTTTCGTCATAAATAGAGAGAATATTTGTGAACTTACCTTGAAACTGTCCTCTTCTCCCAGCAGTTCTCAAATCATTAACCAATGTAACCAGATTGGAAATTTCAGAGCCATCCAAGAGTTCTTCATAAAGTTTCATTCCATCAACTGCATTAACCTATAAATAAAAGTGGTTCTTAAAGGTAAAAAAGTTCAAACAAACTACCAGAAACTTATAGCTATGTTTGTCTAAAATTTTAAGAAAAAATGCTCGTTAAAAAGTTATTACCGCCTTTCCATCAACTATCTCAGTAGCAACAAAAGTTTTTACACTATTTGAGAGATTATGCTTCCCAGTGAAAATTTGTGTGGTAGGAGAACCATTCTCCAGAGGCACATCACAAGGCCCTAAGCAGAAATGCAAAAGAATCAGATATTCTTTTTGAGTAACTAAGAAGTAGATATCTATCTGTAGCTTATGGCAGCAGCAACAACAACAAAGAGAATAGATTCATAAGGGACAAATGGTTTATATATTCCCAATTAAATTAATACACGAGTTGTGAAGATCTCTTATGTTACTTGAACTATCATTACATTTACAAATTATGGCTAAGGCCACGATGAAAATATACATCCAGATTATTCAAGCTAGGAAGTAACTTTAAATGATTTTACACACAATTGTGTCACTTTCTATCTTTAATAAATTCCATACCAATATGGGACCAAAAACAAAAGTTTCACTATTAACTCCATCCCTAACCAAAATTGAGCTTGTAAAATATTTTACCATAATAAGAAATAAATCAGTTCAATTTTCCCAAAATCAAATAGTTTGATGTTCACATCGTTCACAAAATTATTAGATTAGATCAGCAAGCTTGGGCATGTATGTACTATAACCAATTTTTGGATACAACCAACAAATTATAAAATCAGAAAAACAAATATAATTCTAAACATTTTACCATTTCACTCCAGTAAAATGAAAAGCCCAAATATAACCGATGGGGGGAGAGAAAAGAAAAGAAAGAAATCAAGACGTGGGTTTAGCTAAGAAGATCCAATTCTTTGATTACACTAAATTCAAGATTAATTATGCACCTAAATTTCAATAACTTGGAATATCAACACAGAGAAGATATATATATACCATCATGATGGGGGCTCTCGGCTTTGATTCGGGCACTGAAACAAGAACCATCAAATGGAAAAGCTAGCTCTGATTTTCTTACCTTTATTCCTCACTGTGCTAAAATATAAAAAAGATGTTTTCTTATGTTTGGGTAGAAGAAAGAGAAGGAGAACAGAGACTCAGAGAGGAGGCTTGGACTGGGCAGTGTGAACATGCACGTATAATTCAGCTTCAGCCTTCACGGGAACTCCATCCCCAAGGCCTAAACAGTTGGGATAGCAATCTACAAGATGTTTATCCTTTGGGGGTTGAGTCTTCTTCACCGTTTGAAAGAATTTGAATGAATACGAAATTAATTTAGTTGCTATTTTTGAATATATGATCCCAGATTTAGAGGAATTTGGGAAATGAATTTAAGTTTTTTACACTCTCATATTTTAATGTTTGTGTAAAGGGTAAGTAAGAGCATTAATTAGGATGGACAGGTGTTAATTATTTAAAATGACAGATGTCAACTTATTGTACCATGTACTGTGATTTAGTATATATAATAGATAAAATACCAACGTTTATCAATTTTGTTATGGTATCAAAGTTACAATGCCTAACTGTTTATGATCCATTTTTTTCATCTTTCGCTGCACATCTTCTGCCTACCAATCCAGAACCACAATCCAGACACCTTAATAACATGTCTGCATTCCAAGAACTTTCTTTAAAAATCATCCTAGCCCAAGCCTGATCTAGACACAATCTATTTTCATCTAATATTCTCAAATTATTCTTCTTCTATCAATGGCTTCCTTGGCTTCTAATTTTCATTCTTCTTCCTATGATTTGGAAAGGTGACTTAACCCAGAATCATTCCAGAAATCCTATCTCCGATCATATACTGTCATCTCCGTTTATCAGTCTTGTTACTATTGATGATACTGTTATCGTGTTGGGAAGCAATTAATTCAAGGTTTACTATAAAAGAAAGTTCTTTGTGATAATATTGTTACATATATATCATAGAGATGGTGTTAGTTATTTCTGGTTTTCTATTTTGAAAGTATTGTAATTCAAATTTTGTGACCCAATCCAAATCTTTTGGATTTGCCACTCTTTGTATTATTTGGGTGATAATATTAAAAACAATTTTGCTGATCAAGTGTATATATATATATATATATATATATATATATATATATATATATATATATATATATAGAGAGAGAGAGAGAGAGAGAGAGAGAGAGAATGATAAAGATGTTGTAAACTAGGTAATTATATGGTGAAAGAGAGAGAGTACATTTATGATTAATATAATATAATGCATAACTTTTTCTCTACTAAAATCGTGTGACCATGCAAGATGACCACAAAAATTATTTAGGACCAGAGAGTAGTCCATATAACCAGGCCTTAGTTTACTAACATATATAATCATACACTATTTGTTATTCAATTTTTACAAAATGTAATGATGTTTAATTGACAAATAATTAGTATAGTTGCTTCATGCAATAAACCTAGGAAGGCCTATTTTGTAACCCAGTTTATCTACATCATTTTGAACTTGTTGTCTAAATTCTTTAAAGCTGAACTTTCTGTACACTGAAGTCTCCACACAACTCTGTATCAGAGTTTCATATGATGGACATAAGAAATACGCAGTAGAGAATCTCTCCACCAACTTATTGGTAACAACCCGATGTTCAACGCTCTTATAAACATCGTTGCTCCATGCCTGCAATGGCATACAACAATATAAACAACATATTACGTATTATGAGTGTGCAATATGTAATTAAATCAACGTGTAAAATGCATGGTAGATTAGGGCTGAATACAAAATACATACAAAAACTTGTAAAAAATAAAAAGAAAAAATACCTGAAAAAGGTCACCAATGTTGATAATTAGGGCTTCTTGATTAGGTTTAACCGTGATCCATTTCCCATCTTTCACTAGTTGCAATCCTCCAACCTGATCTTGATACAATATTGTGAGGAAGTCGCTATCAGTGTGTGGCATCAACCCGAATGCTTCAGCAGATATTGGACATGGTGGATATCTGTTCAGTCGAAGATAACAAGTGCTAGGCAAACAATTTTCTTTGAAGAAAGTCGACTTATGATCCATCTTCTCGGCCAAAATTTCAGCCAACTTTTTTGTGCTAGATCAGAAACTGTTGTAGCAAATTGTTCCATTGTTGAGCTGAGTTATTGTTAAATTGAGTTAGAAAGAATATCAAATACAAAACATTTTCATATACTCTCATTTAGTATTAAGGTGGTACTATATATAAATTATTTACCAACTTTTGTAATGACCTTATTTTCCATGGTTGAAGGAGTCTCCAGCAATCTCATATATTGCTCTCACATAATTTTTATTCAATTATAAAGTTGCAGATAAATAGATAATAATTAAGTAACAATACATAAAAATGGGATAGCAAATGAGATAGTAGAGTTGGACTCCCTGTCCGACTATCTATGTCATCTCTTGTCCCATGTTCAGGCGCGAATGTACATATTAGTAAGGGGAGACAAATGCCCACCCTTGATTTTTGAAAATCTTTATTAGTATATAGGGGTAATATAGTAAATGGTGCCCTATAAAAAAATATTTTAACTTAAAACAACAGGCAACACGGACATAAATTGTACACAAAAAGTAGGACATATATATTATTTACCAATAAAAATGTCTAAAACATTTGACGATAGGTCTCGCTCTTTATTTTCTCTCTTTTTTACTATTTGTGTATAATTTGTGTTCATAGTTTTACTCAAACACTAAAATGCAGAGAAAAAAACGAGAGACATGAGAGAAGAACTAAAGAAGAGAACGACGGAAAAGGTTGTCGTAACATTGTACTGACTTTTATGTATTTTTAATAGAAATTTGTATTTGATAAATTTTATTATTATTATTTTTACTTTATTTAAAATAGTGTTCACCCTTGCCGAAAATTTTGCATCCGCCATGCTCATGTTATTTATATTGTCGCTAGGTATAATGTAGCGACTTATATATTTACAATTAAGTTTTTACATGAATAAAACACATGAATTCTCTTGATTATATTCTACTATATTTTCTTCATTTTAATGCTTCAAATTTTGTAAGAATGCCCTAATGAGACTGAACAAAAAATAAAACAAAAAAGAAACGTAAAGAAAAGAAAAGAAAAGAAAATAAGAAAGGCTGTGTGAGAAGGGGATCTTCTGGAAGAGAAATAGATTGATATATAGATGAATGGGGCCGGGAGAGAGAAAGTTTACTTATATTTGACTGTATAATTAATAGGCTTTCTTATAGAATACATGAATAGTACTACTAAACTCAATTACTTTATATTTCATTCTAATATTCCACTTGACATGACACAAACATTATGGTCAATTCCCAAAATGCCGGAAAATATCAAATCACCAAGTTGGTGTTAATTTGGATAGTATCTTGCTTTCAATGTCAAACTTTCACATTTGTAACCAAAAAAAAAACACTTTGGTATAAATTCTTATCCATCCTAAGATTCCTTATTTATTTTTTACATTAAAAAAATACTTAAAGCAACGGGGTGACATTGATATTGACTCTATAAATAGAATATCTTTACGTGTGGACCAGACACACAGATTGATTATTACAAATTTAAATTTTAAATATTTTATTTTATTGATATTGACTATGAATATTGACCAGACACATAGGTTGATTATTACGAATTTAGATTTTCAATATTTTGTTTTAGGCAATTTATAGAATATAGATGCATGTATTAGTATAAAAAAGACTTACATTTCATATTGACTATATAAATTTCTTTACGTGTAGACCAGACACAGAGATTGATTATTACAGAGATATTTTGTTTTATTAGTATTCTCTATAAATATCTTTATGTGTGAACCAAACACATATTGATTATTACGTATTTAAATTTTCAATATTTTGTTTTAGGCAATTTTATTGAACATATCTCGTATTAGTATAATAAAGAGTTACATTTCGGTGACTTTTATAATATAGGTAATAAATAATTATAATTCTCTAATTATATAAATGCAAGTTATTCTTACTTAACAGCCCTAAATAAATTGCTCGGAATCATAATCCAATTATTACCAAAAGATGATAGCTTCCTCCCTACCCTACAAACTTGTACACTTTAATTTGAAGAGGATAACTAGCCGCCGTCTCCAACATACATCATAGCAATCCTACCCTAATACGAATATATATATATATATATATATATATATATATATATATATATATACACACACACACACATATTCGCACGCATGGTATCAATATTGAAGACGTAATTCAATTGCTCTTTTATCAATTCAATAAGAATGAGTTATATCTGTAAAACAAATGAATACTTTGCGCTATATAAATACAACTAATTCTTATTGAATTGTTAAATGGTTCTGACTAAACATGTGGGATGACTTAAATTCAACATGTACGCATGCGCAATATATTAGTTTTTTAAAGGTGTTTGAGATTATTTATAAACAGTTAATTTTATTTTTAATTAATTTTAAGAATTAAAAAATGTTTAGTAATTTAATTTTGAAATTATTTATAATCATTTTTTATGAAAATAATCAGAAATTTTAATTTAGAGTTTATGATTATTTGTTAAATCTAATAATGAGGTTTGAGCAAGTGTATCACTAATCTATACCTATATATTTATTTTAGTAACTCTATTTATTACCCATCTTTACTTTTCAAAACTGTGACACCCCCAAAATTAGGTATACGTCATCCATCTTGGGTCGTCACTTACATGGTACATAAATTCAAATACAACTTACTAATATAATTGTCGGTATAATATCTGACGTAAACCGTGAGTTTGAATACAAATATTGTCTACTAGATATTATACAAACTCAAAAGGAGTCCTCATTACAACTATTATCACACTATTTCACGTAATATAGTGAGGACTACTAATGCTATCCTCCGGACCATTACTCCGCTCCCCGACTCGTCCCCAACTATGTTCTCATTTTCTCAAGAGAAACGATGAAAGAAAGGGTGAGCTCAACTAAATTTCAAAGAAAAATATTATGACTAAGATAATGCGAAATAAATTATCAATAGTCTTCAACAATGTTAAACCGATAAAATACAATAGACAACCGGGTTTAATGCGGTGAATATTCAATCCATTAAAAGAGTCAAGTAGAAAATAAAGTCTCTACTATCTTTTAGGTTTTAAAAAGGTTTTCATAAATTTTTATCACTAAGACTCGGTTTAATGAATAAACCACAATATCTAATCATCCACGCATCTACTGGCCGAGGATTTTCATCAAATTATCAATGGTCATGACTATACCGAATCACCCCTCATCATAATCATACCAAAAACTATCCATCATCGCATTACGTGCCAATTTGAGGACTTTTATCACATCATTTATAACAATCCATGATTATATATTAGAATGATCCTCGTCATAATCATACTAAGTTCATCTATGCACGTAAGCCAAAGATAACATAATATATCATGAGGATGATGACAATGACATAATAATTCAATAAAATAAGTTCAAGAATTATTTTATCCGAGAATTAATAACGTCCAAATTGTCAACAAGATCTTTATTTTGTAGAGTAAAATTCAAGAATGATCGGAAGAATATTTTCATGAAAAGATCTTTGGATGAAACGCAAATATCGAGGATATTCTACTAATTTCATGAAGTATAGAAAGTCAAAGTTTTAACTAACCCAGGTATAATAAAGAATGGAATAACAAAAGAAATCACCACGTACGCAGCGATTGCTTGGCATAGACGAGTTTATTCCAATGTAATAATAATAATCTAACCAAGTCGAATTGAAATTCACAATCGACGGGGATGATCCAATGTAATAATAAATGTTTGAATAATAAACAATGGAACCAGTCCCGTTGTAAAACACACGATGGATATTCCAAATGTAATAATAAATGCGAAATAATAAACAATGGAACCAGTCCTGTAAAAAACACGAGATAGGATATTCCAATGTAATAATAAAGAATGGAATAACGAGAAGAAGATCACCAAGTATAGGGATTCACAGCGTATCAAAAGTTATTCCAATGTAATAAATAAGAATGGAATAACATAAGGATTTCACCAAGTATAGGGTATCTCGCATATACAGGTTTGTATATAGGTATATACCTTTTTTACAAAGTTAGTCCAATGTAATAATAATGAATGGAATAACGAAGTTCTCTTCATGAATAAGAAAGAATAACACACTTACGGTACAAAATAAATAATACCCTTCTAGTAAAAAACACACCGGATATCAAAGTAGTGAAATCTAGAATATACTTCTTCTTCTTTCTCTCTATAGATTTTCTCTATAAACCTCTCTATAATTTCTCTCTCTAGCTTTAAATGAATTAATTAAGAAAAATAATGAAGGAATGAACTTCTATTTATAGGAAAATAGAATGCGTAGTAATTAATCCATGAATCTAGTGCAGATTGATTGATTTACTTTAATCTGACGGTCCATATTTAAAGCAAAATCTTTTAAATAAAATATAATATATTCTATTTATATAAAAAATAAAAATATTTACTACGCTGAAAACTATGCAACACTACGCAAAACACTATCGCAAAACACTATGCAACACTATCGCATAATAAAATATAATATATTCTATTTATAGAATAACTTTAATAAAGTATCTCATTTTATATAAAAAGATGTTTCGCTTTTATTACGTTAATAATAATAATAAAAAAAACGTCATTATCGCTATAATAATTCATATTATTAATCGATAATAATGGAATCAAACCGAGTGACTTCTCACATAAAGATTGATAATCAATACCGCGTGTTACTTACGCAACCACACGACATCGTATTCTTTTACTTTTCTTCTTGAGTAGTTCAACAATATCAACCAGTAAAACTTCCGCCGTTATTTCAATAAAATATTTTTTTCGTTTTTCAATTCGACAATAATTACATTATAGGGGTCCACCAATGATTGGTAGTTTGTACGAATATTCCCTAACTAAACCGAATATTTCCCGAATTAATCGAATATAATATAACCACTTGCATACTTTGCAAAATTTATAAATACTATCCACAACTATAATATTATCTCAAATTCACACCATAATATTAAAAATTATTTCGACAAAATTTAAATCTTTATTGATAAAATTTGGGATCTCACAAAAACATTCCTTTTTAGTAATTTATACTTGAAATAAATGATTAACAAAAAAATTATACCAAACACTTTTCACTTTTTACTAGTTTAAGTAATTTTTATTTAGCACACATAAACTACTTTTTTAAAACCGATCATAATTAATAGCAATAATCAAAATCAATAATCACATTTTTTAAGCAATCTCAAATATACTCTTGAAATGAAGCTCATCCTACGTTAATGAACATACAGATGAATAAAAGAAATACGTACTAAATCGTTTGAAAAAGTAGTTATACTTGAGTCGATGTAAGTTTATTTAGTTTTAGATGTTTCCCCTAATTTTTATAACCTTCGTTACATTTACATATCTTTTTTCTACCTTGATCTGATAATATTAAATTGAAGTTATATAAAATCAGCTTAATCCATTGGTCTAATTAAGTATGACATAGAATCAAATTAAGTCTATTATGAATTGACTAGTGGGGCTAATATAAGTAATTCTTGGACTTGTAATAATTAAGTAGGCTCACTAGGTTACTAATTCGGAGTAATATAAATAAGGAACTACGTCATCTCCCTTAATCCTACACTCAGCTTAAGGATTTCAGAAAACCAAAAGGTTATTGAGGGTTTCTCATTAAGTCATCATCTAGGACATCAAAAGAGAAGTATCTTGTTCAATTAGAAGAAATCAATTCCGCTGCATTCGTTATGAATTTCAAATATGGTACACAATATTATTATTTTCAATATGTTATAGGTGTTCTTCTCTAAGGATAGAATTAATGTTATGGAGAGCTATCGCAGATTAGGTTTAGAATCGTAATAGATTAATTTTAAATTCTTAATTGTTATGGATTAATTTCTTGTTGGTATCTTAATTTTATAACATAAATGATAAATCAATGAGTTAATTTGTGAGTGATTAATAAACAAAGAAGAGAATGGCTAGAAATTAAACTAATTACCTGAGGCTAGTGTGACCACCAAAGCTCAAAATATCATTCAATGGTACATGAAAAGCTTCTGACCATGAGAACTGCTGGAGGCAAGTAGCTGAAGGTGTTCCCCAACGATAAGTACCCGCAGGGAAATACAAATTCTTCTCATGAAATGGCTTCTTGAATACATTGACTTGTTCATTTCTTATCCTTTCTAAAATCTCATTAGAAATCCCATGGTTTACTACTTGAAAGAAACCCCACTCTTGTGAAGCCTTGGCTATCTCTCTCTTGCAATTTTCTCTCTGCAATTCTCCTTGGCTTAACATGCTAAGATCAATCAATGGAAGCTCACACTCCTCCACAATCCCTTCATCTTGCGGCTTCTTTATAACTTCCGCGTCAGTGGAGTAGTACTCAAAGAGAGCTTTGTATGTATCTTGAAATGGTGGATCACATGATGATTCCATGTTTAGGATTTGGAAGAGAGGAGATTAGAGCTAGATGGGTTAAGCAACTCTTCTTCTTTTTTTTTTTTTTCAAGCATATGTTTAAACCCTAGGATCAAAACATCGCATGAATTAGTATTTTACTAAATATATATATATATATATATATATATATATATATATATATATATATATGCTGGCGTACATGATTACTATTACTAGGATTACTAGAGGGGGGGGGGGGGAGGGGGGGATATGTATATACGCCTTTCCAAATACATGAATATCATAACAAAATAAGGGTAGGTGAGCTAAGGAATGTTAAAAAAACTTTAATATTATATATGTTCAAGGTCCATCGTTTAACTAGCTAGGGAATTTGATGTGGATGAGTGGTTATAGCTGTTGAATTATCTAACTTAAAATTAATTGATATTAAATCTAACTTAATCGATGTGTGACTTTAACTCAATATAAAATAACATTTAAAAGAGATATTTAAATTTTAAGTTGTCTGTAACTCATCATTTTATAGGTTTAATTGATGGTAAGTTTAGAACAACTTTTATGGAATCGAAAATTGAGAAAGAGAAGGATGATTGGAACTTTGTTTGATCGAAAACTAACAGTTTAATCGTGAAAAATTACTCATAAAATTTTAAATATATGAGTTCTTGGATTTATTTTTATCAAAAAAAAATATTAAATTTCAATCGAATATAACTAAAAAAAAATAAAAAAGGAAACATTATTTGTAATATTTAATCATATTATTTCGTTGTGGATGAGAACTTTACAACTTAATTTGGAGACGATACTGGTACATATATTTTCTACCATACACGTGTGTATATATATATATATATATATTAAAATTCAAATCAACTTGTTGAGATAGAGGGTCGTCATCATGAACCAATTATTCTTCATGCATATTTACCACACAAAATGCCACGTACATCGGATGGCCATATTTCAACATTTTAAACGAATTATAAAATAGAGGTCTGCTACAAGATGTGACCAACCTAGTATAATTATTCCAAAAGTAAATCAAATCTATCTACGTATGTGCTATATATTGCACGGGCTCCACGCACGTTTACTTGATAGTATCAGCTGAGCTGTTTAGTTCAACTTGCTGCACATGCAGCAGCTTGTATAATTAAATTCTCACATTTAAGTAATTTGACGGTTTTCCGTCAACGCAAGTAATAAGGTCGACGAAATTTGGATTAACATTGACAGAAGTTCCGTCGAGAATAAGTTAATTTCGCCGCCTCCAGTTCCTATCCTCCTCCTATCAATTAAAACTTAAATGTTATCTTTCGTAAGTTAATTTGTTTGTTAAATTTTGTTATCAGTTTAGGTATTTTGGTTTGCCCTAATTTTTTTTTTTAATTTTGTGTCAAAAAATTTGACTGGCAACTTGAGTATGTACGTATGTAGTTTTTAAATTTATTTAATTTATTGGCATAATTTGTGATTGACAGGAAGGATTTTTCCTCAATTTTGTTCTTTAATTCGCATATATAGCATATAATTTGATATATCGGTTTGATTAACAGCTTATGTTATTGCCTAAATTAATCTTATTTATGCAATGATAGCTTATTCATGTACATAATTTGAAAGTGAGGCTGATATTATTGTTAGTCATGTATTGAATCAAATATTTTTATTAGTCATGAAAGTGAGAATGATATTGTTAGGCTGATATTTTTGTGCAATGACAACTTATGAATTAATGTATTGTTAGTCATGTAGTATATTTTTTTTTAGTCATGTATTGTTAGTCATTAGTTACCTTATATAATATAATGTGCAGTTGTTGGTTGAATGATTGGTATTAAAAATATCATATTTGTTATTTTTGATGAAATTTCTGACAGAATTTTTGTCAGAATTATTCACTTGCCAAATTTATGGACCCAAGATGTATTTATATATTATTTAATTAATTTTTCAATAGTAAAATAAACTAAGCCATTTACTTAGTTTATTATTATTAAAATAAATAAATTAATATAAAATAATTTAATATGAAACAAAAAATTAAATTTAATAAAAAAAATTAATTAATATTAGAAAAATATATAATATAATATAGTGAAAAATAAAATAAAATAACAAATAATAAAAAAATAAATTTAATTTACTTTACTTTAATAAATTAAATTAATTTTAATAAAAAAAATTAAAATTAGATAATTAAAAATAAAATAATAAATTATTAAAATAAAATAATTTCATAACATAACATAAATTTAATTTAATAACATAACATAACATAAATTTAATTTAATTTAATAGCATAAACTAAATTTAATTTAATTTAATAAAAATTAATAATTAATATAATATAATATAATAAAAAAATTATAAAAATTAAATTAAATAGATTAAAATAAATTTAATTTAATAAATAAAATAAATTTAATGAATTATAAAATATAATACATAATAAAATTAAATTAAAAATAAAATAAATTAGAATAAAATAAAATAAATTGATTTGAATAAAATAAAATAAATTTAATTTAATTTAATAAAATAAATAAATTTTATAAACTATATAATATAATATAATACAAAATAAAATAAAATAAAATTATTTTAATAAATTAAATTTAATAAAATAAAATAAATTTACAAAAATATTTAATATAATATACTACAAAATAAAATAAAATAAAATCCAAAAATAAAATAAAATAATTATCATAAATTGAGTAACATTTACTTAGTTTATCATTAGAAAAATAAACTAAGTAGCATTTGCTTTATTTTTCCACAATTACATTTAAAATATTTTAAAAAAATAAAATCAAAGCTAATAAAATAAATTAACATAATCGAAATAAATTATCATAAAATAAAATAATAAACTAAGTAGCATTTGCTTAGTTTTCCACAATTAAAATAAATCTGAATAAGTAGTCTCAAATTATTTAAGGTTTTAAAATAAAATACAATAAAAAAGCGAGTAGCATTTACTTAGTTTATTATTGAAAAAATAAACAAAGTAGTATTTGCTTAGTTTGTCACAATCTTCAATAAACTCAATATATACTTGTGCATGTATGTATATATATAGTAGGAGCTTAGAAACTCGTTTGACATTCACTCATTAGAAATGAATGTCGAATAGTCCCCAATTTGAAATCATTCTTCGAATGTTATGTCTCTCACTTTAGGTCGGTGCCAATTCACAAGGTACGTTTTTATAAACTTTTGAGGATTTTTCAGCTGGTGTCTCTACATGTTCTCCGAGTGCATACTTAGACTAAGTTGTCTTGGTCTATTTCGTGTACTTAGAGACCATGGGGAAGTACTGCTGAAATTTTCTTAAAATAGAAGAAACGTGCTCAAGATTGGCACTAGTGAGGAGACACATCCAGGAACGGAATAGAAGCCTAACCCCTGTAGAGTGGAGATATATACTAGGTAAACTAAATTCATGCATGGACCACATTCATGATTATTCTTGATCTAATTGGGTATTTTCTTCAATTAAAAATGTCAGCTGACCGGAGTTGGATGTACTGTAGGATACAGATTGATGGAAGGGGATTAGTTGATGTGTACCGTGATGGGGTGCCCAATTTTATGAACAAAGCAATAGAATATGTTGATGATCCAAACGAAAAGATGAGATGCCCGTGTCTCAAGTGTAAAAACATGATATGGAAGACTTTCGATGAAGTTAAATTTGACTTATATTCACATGGGTTTGTGGATGGGTATTCGGTATGGATTCATCACAGGGAATCAGATGGGTTTAATTAGAGAACGGACAGATAGTACTGTAAACCAATCCGTTCACGGGGATTCACAATTAGATAACTATGATGTCGTGTAGATGTTGGTTGATGTGTATGGCCTACCAATATTGACTGGGCTGAAATAATTCAGCAGTTGCCTTCTACAAGTTACTATCTGAATCGGGTGCCCCATTGTATCCTGGAAAGGACAAGCACACCAGGCTTTCTGTAGTTACGAATCTTTTTCATTTCAAGAATGAGCATGACTACAAAGTGAGAGAGGATTCAATGATTTACTTGATATTTTCAAATGAGTTCTTATCTAGGAATAATACTACTTGCATGAATTACTATGAAGTGAAGAAGATGGTTAAGGGATTGAATCTCGGGTATGAGAATATCAATGCTTGTGAGCAGGATTGCATGTTATATTATGGGAGAACAAAGATAATTAAGATACGATTGTGATATCTACAACTCGCCTCGGTACAAGATCACAAAACGTGGGGGGAAGGAGCAACATATTCCAAAGAAGATTTTACGGTACTTTCCTCTTGCGCCGAGGCTGCAGCGGCTATTCATGTCTACGCACACTGCTCATCATATGAGTTGGCATAGAACAAGGGATGTCAGGATCGTCTCACGACTCACCCAAAGAGATGGAGATGCATGAAAGAATTTTGATGCCAATTTTCCATAATTTTTTGACAAATTTAGGAATGTCAGGCTTGGCATGGCTACAGATGGCTTCTATCCATTTAATAATTTTAGTCAGCCTTACTCTGTTTGGCCAGTGATTATAGTAGCTTATAATCTTCCACCGTCAATGTGCATGAGGGATCACTACTAGAAAAACAAGAATACGTGACGGAATTTTGTGACAGTTTTTAAAAACAATCACAAAAGATAGTAATTTGTGATGAATTTTTTAAGCAATCACAAAATAATAGTATATATGATGGCTCTTAGTGATGACTAATCTTGCCATCAATGTATTATAATTGTGATGGTCATGTCAATCACACCAATTTTTTCACGCAAAATAAATTTTCTTTTTGTGACGCACTAAGTCATCACTTATAGATATACCCTTTTCGTGATTGCATTTAAACTATCACTAATACTTTAATGTAAGAAATAATCAAAACAATATTTTATGACGGTCGTGACAATCATTAAAAAAGATAAATTTTTGTGACGACTTGTATTTGCAATTACAAAAAGAAGGTATTTTGTGATGGAATTTTTAAGCCATCACAAAACAATAAAATATATGATGACTCTTAGTGATGACTAATTTTACCATCATCATAGAGTATTTGTGACTGCCAATGCAATCACCAAATCTTATATGTAAGTAATTTTGTTTAGTAAGTCAACTCACATATGTTTCCTTTTATATTTTATTTTAAAATTATAATCATGATGTGGACTTTGGTGTAGTGGTAATACTCGTTATTTAGTTTGCAAATGGGAGAGGGTTCGAATCCTATAAGTATCATTTGATACAATTAATATAGATACAATTAATACAGTGAAATAAATTATACGTAAATAGATATTTACGTTCTTACATTTGATCCCTAAAGTCTTATTTTTTTGTGATGACTTTGACAATCACAATAGATTACGTGTTAATGTAATTGTATTAATCATCACAAAAGCACTAAGCGTTTGCGTGATTGTCAAAACCATCACGTAAAACCTTTCACGATGGGCGTATACAAGACGACCATTGTGATGCTTAAAGCCATCACATAAACCTTTCGTGATGGTTTTTCTACTTTTTGTGATGGATTTTGGCCATCACAAATGACCATTTTTTTGGTAGTGGGTCCTTATCTTTTCTTGACTCTACTTATACCGGGGGAGAAGAGTCCTACAAAAGACATCAACGTGTACCTTAGGCCATTAGACGATGAACTTAAGATGTTGTGTGAAACAGGTGTTTAGACTTTTGATAAATCTATCAGGCAGAATTTTGTGATGAAGGCAGCCTTGTTGTGGACTATCACTGACTTTCCGGCACTTGGGATGATTAGTGGTTAAATCGACTCATAGTAAATTTTTATGTCCAGTTTGTATGGGGGATGTGCAAGGCACTCAACTACGTCATGGCCTGAAAACTAGTTTCTTTGGAACTGCTCGTAGATTCTTGCCTATTAAGCACAATTATAGAAAGATATCTACACAACAACAAAAAGACAGAGAAGAAGGGGGTTGTTGGTCGCTTGTCGGGCAGCGACCTATTGGGCTGGCTAAATGATATGACATTTCCACCGCCTGGGAAAGAGCATGGTAAGTTGAGGCAATAGGATACGGGAAAAGTTATAACTGGACACACTTGTTGATTTGGTTTGAGTTGTCATACTGGGTCACACTAGCACTTCGTCATTGTATAGATATCATGCATACAGAAAAGAATGTATTCAAGAACTTGTTTTACACCGTACTAGATACGTGTGGTAAAACAAAAAATAATGATAAAGCACGTAAAGACTTTGAGGAAATGAATATCAAAGTAGGAATTGTGGCTCCAGACCTAACAACTCAAAAACGAAAAGCTCCATTTTGTCTTACCAAGCAACAGTTGAAAACATTTGCAAGTGGCTTAGTGCATTGAAGCTCCCAGATAGATATACTTCTAATATATCTCGTTGAACTAAGGTTGAGCAGTTGAAAATTACTGGGTTCAAAAATCACGATTGTCAGGTATTCATGCAAAAGTTGATGTCAATTGAATTTCGTGAGGTGTTACCGAAGAATATTAATGAATTAGTTAATGTTATTTTGAATAAAGTATTCTGAGTTTTCAAAGTATTAATTAATGCTCTAATTATGCAACCATAGTTTCCTTGAAGGCAACATCAAACCTCATTTTCCAAGCAGGGTGAGGTTAAATTTCAGGTCGGCAACCTACCTACTATAAGTGGTAGGTTAAATGAGTTTTTCGGAGAAGAGAAGAATAGGAACCAAAAATGTGGGCTTTAAACTTTAATAGCTAGGTCAGGAAAACCTTACTTACCTAACTATATATGAATGAACCCTCTCTATTAATGAATCAAAGTTCATGGCAATTAATATTTTTTAAAGATACAATAACGTATTAAAGATAATTTTATATTCTGAAATAATAACAAATTAAAAGGATTATCACTTTATAAATTTATAATTTTAAAATAAAAATATATATTTAATTTTAAGACGAAATAAAAAAGAAATATATTTCTTATTTTATAGCGGAGGGAATAACACATGCATTAATTCATTGAACTGTTTATGTTGAAGGCTAAAACAATTTCCAGTGTGCTTTCTTGAAGTATGAATGAGTGTTAGCACTTGAAAAAACTGCATTCTTAACAGAATTTTGCCTCATGGGAAAGTTTTAAGCCTATTTTGTTACAAATTATAATGTCAACCAGACAAATTACTAGAAATTAATTATTTTCTCGTACAAGACTCGACCTGTACGTTTATAGGAACATTAGTCTACTGAGAATATATATTCAGCACATATATACTCATCTGAAACCAGATCTTGACCTAAAAGATTAACCTATTAGGTCTATGGTCCATTAGAACACATATATCCTTAATCTTTATCCTTGTATTTCAACGTAAGACTTTACTATCAGTCGGTATAAGACTAAGAAATAATTGCGTTTTCTGAAACTATAAATAGGTCCCAAATTTAAATACCTCAAGCATTCATGTGAGGTATATATATCAACAGCTAGGAGCAGCCCTTTTTGGTTGTTAATGGCCAATTGTTGAGTTGTTCTGGCCGACGTACGTACCATATTTCCATCACATAAAATCATTTAGCGCCAAATTCGTGTAAATTAATTGTAGGAACCCACATCCCACAATTTTAAGCTTATAGCTACATGTATACCAAAGACAATATCATGATATTAAATTATTAGTTACGCAATCAATTTATTCATTCAGAGGTACACCTATTTTAGTTGATTCTTGTACTTAGATTTTAGTAAATATATACGTACAAGATATTGGTTGTGGGTTCAATTAATATACTGATTTTACAAACAACCAAAAAAAGAAAGAAAATCTAGTTTTAAAGCACAAGTAATTTGGCTAAAATCTAATTTTACAAAATTCACTGATTTATGTGTCATTTAGATACATATAAAAAAATAAGATTATACAAATATATTTTGTAAAATCATTGAATTTTATAAAATTCGAGTTTCAATAAATTATATTAATTATTTGGGAGTCATTAAAAAAATAAAAAATTCACCAATGGCCGTAGAAGAACTGATTGTGTCCAATTTTTCTGTCTAAATAACATGTCCGTGTAGAACTACTCTTAATCATTACAATTAGATTGTAAGTTTAATTTTTTATATTTTTTTCTCTGATTGAGACCCTTTAACCATTAGATTGCAGTTTTAATTCTTTTATATTTATCCTCTTATTGTGAGACTTTTTCCTTTACTTGTAAACTATTTTTTTATATATAAATTAAGTTTGTATTTTCACTTATAAAGTGTGAAAATTACTTGATACTATTAAAATATTCAAAAAAATCCTGAAATTATTACATAATTCAGCATACTTATATTTACATCACTCCTAAGTGGAAAAATTGGAGGTACACAATAAATGGGGCCAAGGATCAAGTCCAACATTACTCCCTAACGATGTCTAGTCAAGTCAAGGTAATACATGTGGTCCGTACGTGTTAATTAATAGAGGTTAGCCAAATGATACGTCGCATGCATTTCCACCATCGAACGAAAATATATTTAAGTCTCAAAATTATATTGACACATCATCTGAACTGAAATTAAATATACACTCCATTATCTCAAGTGATGTCCCGTCTCAATCGTACAAACATTAATCATTTAATTCAAAAATTGCGCAATAGAAAATTATCGTGAAACTTGGCATAGTCGAGGGATTATTACTTCATTATAATATTTATTTCGTCCCATAATATATATGATATTTTAGAGTTGTGTATAAAAATTAAAAAAATAATTATAGAATATTAAATATAATATTAATTATCTATAATACTCTTAAATTCTCGTAATTATAATACTTATCTCATATTCTCTCTCTTTTATTTGTAATATTTTTTCGTGAAGGATAATTTTAAAAAAAATTATAATTAATTTTTCTAAATTATATAAAACGATAAATAATTAAAAAAAAATAAAATCATCTAAAATGTGATATAGAACAGAAGGAATAATAAATACATGAATGAATAATGTTAACAATAAGGAGTTGATTCAAACCAAGGCAAAGGGGGGAGGGGGGAGGGGGGAGGGGGGGTTCTTATTTTTGTATAATAATTTTTTTTGTTTAATATAGGGATATTTAGGTAAAGTTTCTGTGACGTCTCTAAAATAGGTATACACAACTTATTTTAAGTCGTCAAATACATAGTATAAAAAAATAACTACAACTTCATTATTACAATTGTCGTATAAAATACGACAACATATATATTTGTGAGTTTAAATACAAATATTATCTTCTGATAATATCCACACTCAAATAAGTTTTCATTACAATTATTGATACATTATTTTATAAAATAGTGAGGATCGCTAAAAACAACCTCGACTTGAAACATCACTCCACACCCCGATTAGTTCCCCGCTATATCCCCACCTCCCGAGAAGAAAAATAGAACAAAAAAGAAAGGATGAAATTTCAACTAAATTTCAGTAAAGAATATTATAACCAAGATAATGTAGAACAAATTATCGTTAGCCTTCAATAAATCAGATAACATATAATGGACAACAAGTTTTAAATCAATATTCGCAGCGAAAATAATTATTCATTAGAAGAGTTAAGTAGAGAATAAAATCTAATATCTTCTATGATTTAAAAGTCCATCGTCAATATTTTATCCCAGTAACATCAATCAATATATATCTTGAATCAAATATTCACCTTTGCACTACAGGCCAAATATATTCATCACCATTGGTCATTCATCTTTTACTACAAAAGCAAAAGATATTCAGTTATATCACCATTTAGGACTGAGGATGATGAAAAATATCTTTAAAAAAATGAATTCAGTGAGATAAAAGATCAAATATTAGGGATTCATACTTTAATTTATTCAAGTTCAAAAATACTCCATAATAATTAATTATGGAGCAAAATTCAAGAATGAAGATCAAAATATGGATACAATCAAAGATAGTAACCATAATAGACAACTTGGACAAAGAAAAGAAAATTTAATTTTTCAGAATAATAGTGTAAATATCGTGAATAAGAACTCCCAAATACCTAAAAGGTAAAAATTTTATAATAAAATTCATATCAATATTTTGGTATAATGATATTGAAAGAATAACATCATTTACGAAGAAAATAACATCCCTTACCTCAAAAAAATAAGATTTCAAATAAAATATCGATATAATGCTAAAGGAAACTTGCACTGAATAGTAACTCTCAAAGTATCTAAATACTCACAAAATATGCTCGATATTATAGAGAAAAAAATTTAGATTTTGGTATAATTTTCAATTCTAACTAAGCACCCTATTTAAAGGAAAATGCCAGAACGCCAAAACAAATTAAATTAATAAAATATTAATATTCTTTAAAAAATTTCTACGCACACCTTCTTGACCAAATTCAGCACACCACCAGTGGGGCCCAATAAATTTAGCATTTTTCCATCAAAAAAAACAAAAGTGGGGCCCACCCATGTTTTTAATTAAAAGTATTTATTTTCAAAACTTTAATAATTCATAATAAATAGCTCTTTATCAGAAAAATACGAATTTTATGTTCATTCTATAGGAAATTTAATTCTCTACAACTTTGTAGAAGAAAGTTTTTTCAAATTCTAAAACAAAAATGACCAAAATCTACATACGGATGATTTTCAACACCTCTATTCTAATAAAATACTGATAAAACACCTCAGCATTAATTTTTTTCATTTATATTCACATAAAATAAATATATCGTTATCATATAAATCAATAATTAATTATTCATAAATACTATTACAAAATCACAATAATAACAATCGAATTAGTTTCAGGGGATTTTCGATAGAAATTTCTCCTCGACTTGACGTATGATTAGGTGTAGACCAAACCCCTTTCCTGCATGTGAATTTCCTTAAACATTGCCAATAAAGCTATCTAATAATATTATTCAAATAATATGAATTATTGATCTGATAATAGAAGTATTGTTCAGTGACAATTATTGAAACAACAATAATATAAAATATTAATCGTAGCAATTATTGAATCAATAAAATAAAATATTGAACAGTAATTACTATAACAATTATTGAGTAGTGTCTTCTTACGTAAGAATCAATAATCCAAAATATCTTGTGCAATCTGTGTAATAGTCTTTCGCAACCAACAACCACGCGTATTCATCGTATTTTAATCACCGTATTCCAACAAATAAGTTAATTGAGAATAACTACTGTAAGTATTTATAAAAATTCAAACTTGTCATTTTTTTCATTCGATTTGTTTTTTCATTATGGGGCCCACAAATGGTTGCATACTGTGTCGTATTTAATATTTCATGACCAAACGAATATTCCACGACAAATGATGAATATTTTATAACCACTTGCTTATTTTATAAAATTTATATATGTCACCCATAACCAAAAGTATTATATCAAATTAACATCTTATTATTTCAAGATAAAAATAGAGGAAATTCAATTTTATTTATAAAAAGTTGAGTCTTACAGCCTCCTCTCATAAAAAAAAAAAAAAAATTAATAAATTTAAAATATAAAATTTTAAAAATAATTTTATGTTCTCCATGGGTTATAAAATATGAGATTATTAATGATTTTTAAGTCAATTTAAGATATTAATAGAAACTTATTTACTTTTATTTATAAATTATCTAAAATTATTACTAATTAAAATTTTTATTATTTTGTAATTTTGTAAGACCCCAAATTTTATGAATAAAAATTTAATTTTTTCAAAATATTTTTTTTAATATTATGGTGTGGATTTGATATATATAATGTTATAGTTGTGGGTAATATTTATAAATTTTACAAAGTAAGCAAGTTGTTATAAAATATTTGATTGGCTCTGGAGAATATTCGTTTTATCGAGAAAAATTGCACTGACAATCAATCATCAGTGGACCCACAACGAAATTATTATCGGAGTTAGAAAACGACAAAAATATTCTTTTATAAAAATTATGGCGAAAATTTTACCGTTAACTGTTGAAATACCCGGTGATAAAAGTATAATGTAATACGCGTGGTTGCATAAGAGCAATACACCAGTATTGATTATCGATGTTTACGTGAGAAGTCATTCAATTTTGTTCAATTATTGTCACGATAATTCTTTGCGTAGTAAGATCTCAAGTTATTGATTCAATTATTGTCACAATAATTTATATTATTAAATCAATAATTGATACGACAAAGTTATTATTATTATTATTATTATTATTTATTATTGATGATGTCTAGAAAGTTACACGAGAAAAAGGGGGTTGGGCACCTAATTATGAGCCAATAGGGAGAAATTTTATCTGAAAGCCCTCTCTTTCTTGGGAATGATCCGTTGTTAATATTGCAAGTTATATTATTGATGAATAAATATTGTTAAAAATATTGAAGGATTTTATTAAGTATTTGTTATAAATTTTGTTTATTATTTGGACCCCACTTATCCATTTTTCAAAAACCGCTTTAGAAGTTATCTCGGTTTAGATTATATATATATATATATATATATATATATTATAATAAGATTTATTTTTTATGAAAAATAGAATATATTATATTTTATTATGCATAGTATTTGCATAGTAAAATCAGAAAATTTTAATTTCACCCGTGAAAGAATTCTCTGTGCACCCGTGATTTTTTAAATTCAAATAGTACCCAGCCATTCTCCTATAAATAGGATGCTCAGTTTAGAATTGAAAATCACACCAGAATCAGAGAATTCTTCTTCTATAATATTGTGTGTATTTCTTTTGAGTTTAAGGAAGCTTTGAGTGTAGAAAATAGTGAAAGTTTTCTTCAAAAATATATTCGCTTATACCACTCAAAATTATATATTTGAATCCTAACGCCAAAATCAAGAAAATAGACTTTAAACATGAAATGTGTCGGGTTAACTTTTTGGTCAAAGTCAATAGTTGACTTTTGGAGAAAGTCAAACTTAAATTAAGGAGATGAATTTGAAGAAATGGATGTGCCCATGACGTTGGGAGCGTCGAATTTAGTAGGAATCAACTATAAACTCGAAAATATGATTTTTCAGGTCCGAAAGTCAAAGATGGGATTAAACACGCAAAACGAGAAAATAAAAGCGGAACCCACATGACTTAAATCTTCTGGAAATTCCAGAACATGGGTGCCAACCACTCCTCATCTAATCTTATCTAATCCTAACCACTTCCTCTCTCATTTTAATCTTCTAATTCTTTTAACTAAAGAGAAGGAAATAAATCAAAGCCATTTTCTCTCATTCTCCCACACCACATCCAACCAAATAGAGAGAAAAGATAAGAGAGATATTAAGCTCATCCAAGAAGGAATAGCCATCATCCAACCATTCCTAGCAAAGGTTGAAAAGTTTTCTAAACCATAGTCTCACTTTTCTTGGTTTAGATTATGTTTTGTTTGTTTATGGTAAGAATTTGATGAAATAGATCATGGATCATGGTAGATCCATGAGTATAAGATGTATTAAGTTGGTTTATTATGGTTAATATTTGATTAATTAAGAGATCATAGAAGTTTTCTTACAAAACATAAAGGTTAGAAAATAAGATTTTCAAGAAAACGAAGCACAAAATTCAAACGATCATATCTCCCATTCTATTTCGAATTTTTGAGTGTGGTCAAGTCCTAGAGTTAGATCTATGAGTCTTCTAACATCTCCAAGTGGAATCACCGAAAAAGGAGTTTTAGATTTTTATATAATTGTTTTTTGGCAAAGTAGGAAAAATCTGAAAATACCGAAAAACAAACTGTCCAAAAATTTACAGGGGTATTTTTGGTAATTTAATTATTGAAATAAATTCCGGCCTTTTGTGACATGCAACTGTATGATATAAAGTAGCTCCTGTCCAAATATGAGCTTATTCCGACTTATATCGATCGAGTTATGACAATTTTAATTTTTTTGCTTTTAAGACGAAAACGACTATAACTGGAGTTCTATAACTTCGATGGTCACGAAATTTAACCCGAAGTTTATGTAAATACATGTAAGATTTTTCCAAGAGTTGAAAATTTTTGGATTTGAGCATGATATAGCTAATTTTCTTAAGTTACGAACTAAAAACGGACTTTTGAAAAATACTAAAAGGAATTGAAAAATTCCAGAAAAATTATTTTTGTGTATAGAATATATGTTTATATGTGTGGCCAAACGATAAAAAAAATAATAAGATGATTCGGTAATTTTCATGCTTATGATTAAGTTATGAATAATTGAGAAAATTAGATTACATTAAGTCCTAAATTTTGTTAATATGATTTTAGTGACTAACGATCATTTATATGTTATATTAAGACTATATAAGGGTAATTTTGTCATTTTGATAAAATGTTATATGAAGGGACGTTTGATATATTTGTTAAATGAATTAAATAGTAAGAGATAAACAATTAAATTAAAATTATTTATAAGTTTATAAATGGATAAAATATTGTTAAATGATTAATAATATTAGAAAGAATTTAAAATATTATTAAGTGATAAATAATATTAGTAAGTAATTAAAATATTATTAAATGATTAATAAAATTAGTAAAGAAATAAAATATTATTAAATGATTAATAGTATTAGTAAAGGAATAAAATATTATTAAATAATTAATAATATTAGACAAGAATTTAAGATGAATGATAAAATGGTTAAGAAGACTTAAATGATAGTATTAGGCTTTCAGCGAAATGAAAAGTTTAATCACATATTTTTATGCGAATATTATAAAAGTAATGTGAAATGATGTATACTTTGGTATAAGTCGAAGGGGTACCAGGTTAAGTTGTGAGATGATGATTAATTACTTAATCAAATATTATAAAGAAAAGTTTCTAGCAATCTGATTTTGCTTTGTTCTTAATTTCTTGTGCTAGAAATTCATAGATATATTGTAATCATATTCGTTCATATTAAAACTTGTATACAAGCCGAGTTTGGTTTGAGTGTTCCAGTAGTGGATAGGCTTGTACAAAAGAAGCTCTAAGGTTGCAGTGGTGCAAGCAGTTGTAGTTGTGCAAAGGGGCAATGGTGTCCATCGAGTTCAAAGCTATTTGTACAGGGATTTAACTTTGTAATTATTTAAATACTAAAGTTAATAAAAGAGTCTCCAATACCAACAATACCAATTGGTATTGGACATGGATTAAGCCATTTGAGGTTAAGGGCAAAACCACGTAAAAATATTGGTGCTCTTATTTACTGTTTATCTTGTTTGCATTGTCTCAATTATACATGACTTCATCACTTCATATTCTGCATTGATAAAAGGAGTTATTTCTTAAACAGGTTTTGCAAATTAGTTTACTGATTCTACATATTAGTTGAATATACTTAAGCTGACAAATGATAACTTGTCTGGATAGTTCAACATTACTCTACGATTTGACTCTGCATATCAAGATTCATTTAAACACTTAAGCAGACAGGTCATAACATGTCTCTATAGTTTCAATTAGCAGAAAAATTAAAAGTTGTCATTGTTAATCAATTAAAGCATATTCACCTATTCACCCCCCCCCTAGGTGTAATGCATACACTTCAATTTCACTTTTAACTGCTTTAGTTCATTTTTGTCCTCCACATATATTGTTGGAGGTCTATGTAGTATCTTCTATTGGTAGAACTCCCCTCTAAATTCTTCTCCTAATTAATTCTTCTCCTTCACTTTTTTTTTGTCTAGCTATCCATATGAATCTGTCATTGTGTCTATGAATTTGTCTTTGTGTCTCCTAAAGACAGATTAAAATGACACTGAAGTTGAAAAAACTTCGGGGAGTTAGTACGTCTAAACAGAATATGCAATATTCCAACCAAAGTGTATGTATTTGTAACATGATTAAAATAAAAAAGTGGGAGGACCTTGAAGAAATGAAGTAGACTACTTTTGACTGTTAAAAAAAGATGGTCAGTCTATGTTATTTCTTCTATTCTTACTGACGTGAAACAAATAAAATTCACCTTGTATATCAAATCTTTAAAGCTTCTCAATTGCTATTTGGATGAAAAAAAAACCTTACATAACTAATACTCCACAAACAAGCTAAAAGATGTTTTGTTTTTTAATGAATGGACTACCAGTTAATTGCCCAAGAAATGTGTTGGCATGTGCTTGTACATGCTCTTGTTGTAACATATGAATTTTCATAAAATAATTCACAATGAAAGGGTTACTCCAATCACATGTCATCTTAGCTTTCTCTCAAATATAAAAATAAAATGTCCTCAAGTCACAGTACAGAACAAACATAAATTGGCATTTTTATATATGTATTCATTTCCAATTTCATTCTGAAGAAACCAATAGCTTAACATATAGAAAAGCATATATAAAGAGGTAAATAGATTTAAACCAAGCAAAAGTTGAAAGAATTAGACAGCTATATAGGTAATTCACTAAATAAGGAGCTTTCAGATTCATGAGGAGATGTAATTGAAATTGAAATAAGAAAATTGAAGTAATTGAAATTGAAATAAGAAAATTGAATAAAGCCTTATACAATCTGCAAATAATTCGTAATATATTTCAATTGAGTGCAATTACAATATATATATATATATATATATATATATATATATATATATATATAAAAAAATGATTCATAAAGATCTATTTGTTATGGATTAAAAATAGCATATAAAGATCTACACCTTCCATTAGAAAAATGAATGGTTGCGATTTGAA
Source organism: Panax quinquefolius (assembly GCA_020205615.1). NCBI lineage: Eukaryota > Viridiplantae > Streptophyta > Magnoliopsida > Apiales > Araliaceae > Panax > Panax quinquefolius. The sequence continues at coordinate 15,302,739 of CM035152.1, forward strand.
TTGGGAAAACGCGGTCCGCTAGAAGTACTAGCGGACGTGGTTAATGAATTATTTTGCCGCTGAATTGGGGAAACGCCGACCGCTAGAAGTACTAGTGGACGAGGTAAATGAATTATTTTGCCGCTTTTGCCCCCACTTAGCCAAGACAGATCAGCACGACCAATTCAAGATAACAGCATCCGCTAGTCTTACTAGCGGACGGATAAAATATTAATCCTGCAACAAGTTGATTTCAAGTAAAATACAACAAGGTTAAATACATTTTTGCCCACTCTACTCGACCTCGGTTTACAAATGCATCACCGGATTTGAATTTTTTTTACTACCAACTCATTTGAACTATAATTTTTTACAAAATTGAAATTTCATCTAAAAGTGTTAAAAGTTAACGAAAAAGTCTACATGGCAACGCTTACATGGAATATAAGACTCACATAGTGGATTTTTTTTTAATAATAATAATAAAATAACTTTAGTTTAATTTTTTAATTTTCAAACTTGAATTCTCTCTTTTTTAAATAACAAATAATTAAATTAATTAAAAAAAATATTAATTAATAAAATATGTTAATATATAATTTTTAAAAATGTATTTATGTAAAATTAATGAATACATATTATTATTTTTAATTTTAAATATTTGAAGTTAACTTTAAAGATACAAAATTATCTAATATAATTAATCATTTTCTCCACCGTAAATCCAAATCAATTCATCATATTCTTCATCACAAATCCAAATTCAAATCTAATTCATCATCTTCTTCGCCACAAATTCAAATATAATTCATCATAGTAATTAGAACTAGTCGAAATACAAATCTAATTCATCATATTCTTCACCACAAATCCAAATCAAAAATAATTCGAAATAAAAAATCTGAAAATACTTCATCTTCTTCTTCTTCATCATCACAACCCAGATCCAAAATTTAAAATAATTGAAACCAAATCAACCCGGATCCGTAGTCTAATTGTTGTTGCGAAATCCAAATCTACTTCATCTTCTTTACCACAACCCAGATCCGTCCATTGATGAGCATGATTGCTTTGAACACCATTGATGAACCCGGTTGCTTGAACACCATTGATGAACCCAATTACTTTGAGGAGTGGATTTTGGAAGAAAAATTTGAAGAACGGATCAGAGGGAGACTTTTTTTAAAATTCAGATTTAGATCTGAACAACCCAGATCCAGATCTGAACTCACCGATTTAATTTTATATAAATATATTTATAAAAATTACACATTAATATATTTTATTATTAATTAATTTACTTAATATATTTTATTTAATTACTTTACTTATTTTTTAATATATTTAATTACTTTACTTATTTGTTAATAGATTTTAATTAATATTATTATTTGTTAATATATTTAATATTTATTTAATGATTTTATAATATAAATAATAATTATATTAGTTTTCAAAAATAAAAATAATAATTAATTTTCAAAGTTTTAGTTATATTTTTTGAAGTTTGAATTTATTTTTATAAATTTTAATTTTTAATTTTTAATTTGTGCTTATTATAAAATATTATGAATAATGTTAAAGACATTACTCAAATTCAAAATTTGCCCAAATTTTTTTATTTTAATAATATATGTAATATATCTTAATTCAATAACATGATGTATATTTATATGTTATATTACTAATTTTAGTTTTATCTCGAAAAGAGGTTAATTAAATTAATGAATTTAATGAGTTATTTAAATTAAAAGAAAATTATATAATTATATGTAATTTATATAATTTATTTAAAATTATACAAATATTAATGATTAAAATAAAATTTAAAAAATTATTTTTATTGTACTTTTATTTTGAATGCATTATTTTATTTTATTTATTTGATTTTAGATTAATTTAGCATTAAATTTATACAAGTTTCCATATAGGCATGCCACAAAAAAAAAAATATCTGACATGTAGATTTCTCTCTCTCACGTGGCCCCTGGGTTAATTTTTCCGTCCAAAGTCAAACTATTTAACAGAATTTGTAACGGTTTATAAAAATATTGTAGTTCAGTGAGTCAAATGAAAAAAAATTCAGTTCAATGATTCATTTGTAAACCGAGATCGAGTAGAGTGGGGAAAAGTATATTTAACCCTAATACAACACTTCCTATTACAACGAGATTCCTATTACAACATGAATTGACTTGAATAAAATTTCAAAGATCAAAGAATGCTAACAACATACGAATTCAATTAAAATACAACATATTCAAATCATAACCCCAATACAAAGAATAAAGTGGTTCCTCAGACATCAATTAAGCAAATTCATAGCCCCAAAGACATCAAAATTTCCAAATCTTTCCAAATCATATTAGAAATAATACATCAAATTTCAAAGGAGATCAAATCAAACATAAAATTCCAAATTCTTCCAAATCAAATACATACAATTCCAAATAAAATAAATCCAATTCCAAATAAAATAAACAACATTATTAAAAACAAAGACAACATTATTAAAATTTGAATGACAAAGATATCTACCAAGAAAAGGATCTACTTCAACTTAAGAAGGCATCAATACCTCTAAAGCAGACATAGCAGTGAAAAGATTAAAGTTTCCCTCCATCAACAGAAACTATCGATTGCGAACACAAAATGGGGGTACTTGAGAATTCATGTAATATAGAAATCATGGGAAATAGATTGCGAACTAGGGTTTTAGAGAATTCATGGAAAATCACAACAGATTCAAGATTACTTATCGATTAAATGCTTATTAGTTTGTTGTAGTCGCAAAATTTTGGACGAACAACGAACAATTTCCACAATTTGTTGCCAATTTACAGAGCAATCGATTAAATTTTGTAGATGTTATATGCTACCGATCTGCACTAAATTGCAAACTAGGGTTCATGAGAAATTGGGGAAAATTGCAACAATGCTAGATTTGGAAGATTAAATAACAAACTTACCGATTATATGACAACTTGTTGCCAATCTAAAGTAAATTGCGATTAGGGATGATGAGAAGAGCAGAAATCGCACAACAGAAAGTAAAACTTTGGTCCTGCTGTGTTTCACCAACTAGGCTGCGTTTTTTCCCAATTTATTTTTCAATGGATATGCATCCGCTAGAAGTACTAGCGGATTTGGGGGTATTTTTGTCTAAGAATTTCATTAACCCAATCCGCTAGTACTTCTAGCGGACGGCGTATGTTAATATTAAATCCCAGCCCTTCATGTTTCTAATAGATGTTATATTTCACTTTTTGATCCATAACAAATAGATGCTATGGATCATTCTCATATATATGGTTATGCAGACCGGCGGCGTGGGGAATCACCGGTGTCACTCCCTCTTCTCATTTTCTCTTTCTTTCTTCTTCTTTTTCTTTCTTCTTCTGCCCAACTATCTGGCTGCTGGTGGAGATTAAAAGGATCAGTGACGACTTTCTGTGATCACATGCGGTCATTATATTTATTGGCGTGGATGTATTAGCGACCGATGTGTGGTCGCTGTTTGTAATCGGTCGCAATAAGTCTCTCCCTGCCAACATTTGCGCCAAATTTATGGTGCCAAAATTTTAAAAGTGATCGATCAGCGACCGTAGGGCAGTCGCTAGTCGCAGATACTCTTGGTCATTGGGGTCATTTTCTTATAGTGATTTTTTCCGCATGAAAATATCAGTTTCCTAAGTTATATATATTATATGATATTCCAAAGTACGTACTTATATAAAGTAGATTCATCAAAAATAAGCAATGAAAATCTCTATAACTTGGAGTAGGCATGCAAATTGGTGCAGTTCAACAATCCGCCTGAACCTCCTACCATTCAAATGATAATAACTTCCGGCTCAAAAAACATTTTCATGCACAGTTTTTTATTGGAATATATAGTATGATAAAGATGTTGTAAACTAGGTTGGGTTTGATTATCTTCCATTGTTTTGGGTTGTAAATATAGCTATTCAATAAAGGAATTTTCGCGCATGGTAACTATTCATGCTGTTGTATAACGATGCAGCCTTTTGAATGGGCATGCAGTTAGTTGGTGAGTATGGCTATGGTGGTAATATTTCAGCTGCCAGTTTTGTATTTTGAAGTAATCGTATTTTTGAGAGCTTCAACCAGTTTCACATTTGTTTGTTGTTGTTGCTGACTTGCAATTGGTGTTTTGGTGAGTTGTTATTTGATGGATGATCCATGTTGCTATTCTGATGCTGGTAATATATTGGTGTTTTGATGAGTTGTTATTTGATGGATGATCTATGTTGCTATTCTGATGCTGGTAATATATTGGGGATAGGTGAGTTGCTGCTATACGGGATTGCTATTTATTAGGGAATCACGCAGCACACAACCAAAGTTTCCTTATTACACTTCAGTTAGATCAGTCTGCAAGAGATAAGCAGTTTAGATAACCATGACTTAGATTAGTATTATCCTTTAGATAACCATGACTTAGATTAGTATTATCCTTTTGTATTTATCTACTCTACTATCATCAGCTATATATACCATGTAATACTCATGTATCAATATATTAGAGAAAATCTAGATACAAACCCGCGCATTGTGGCGAGATTATTTAATTTTTTAATAATAATTGCCCAATATAACAGTAGATTGTTGTGCGATGATCAAATTTTACATAGAAAATAAATGAATATACATTGTAGGGGTAGTGTTGAGATTTTACAGATTTGTGCATTACACTTATAAGTATGTGACTTTTGTTTTTAAATAGTGGCAAAGTAAGTGACCTCAACTTGTGGACAAATCATTTTTCTACTCTTCTTTTTTTTCTATTCAAGACATTATGTAAGTGAACCATATCAAGTTTTGAAAGAAAAAACATTTGTTACGATTATTTGTCAATAATTGGTACCTTTTTTTCTCGAACAATTTTCTTGGCAACATCGTTTCACTAAAAGCAACCACCCTACATGAAGTTTTTGAAAGTTAGGCTTTTTGCTGTCTCAAATTTGTATGACATTCTAGTATTTGTGCCAAAAAAACACCACAACTAAACTGGAGGCTTAATTTATTGGAAACACAATTGTAGATATTTAGTGTTTTTACTTTGCACAAACATGTATATATTTAGTGTTTTTACCAAGTGAAAGGTACTTTCTATGAAAAAAGAACTACAATTAATTGGAAAATATGTCCCAAAAAATAAAAAGGATCGTTTCATATTTAAAAAATATACTTCCAAATTGAGGCTGGTGAAAATTAACGTGATGTTAAACTTAACAACAAAAATGCTCTTAGACACTAAACTCGGCAACCTAATGTGCAAAAGCTCTGCCAAATCCAATGGTACAACAGGTTGTATTATGTATTGTTGCTTTTAATACAATGAAAGTTACGAAAACAGACCTTGTAAATCATCATCAAGCAATTCCAACAATTTCTCATCTTGAATCAACTTCTTTTTACTCTCCTCTCCCAAAATCCATATTCATTTATGTGTTTTACAGATGCAACATCATTTGGAAACCTCTTCTCAAAATCTAGCATCCTGCCAGCAACACGATAGACAGGGAACTCTCTTCTCCTAGTTGGGTACTCAAGGATGTCCACGTCTGCTTGAACACACAATTTTATAATTGCTGGGATCCTCTCAACTTGGAGTCGCTCATTGTGTGATCTGACTCTCCCATGCAATCATCTGATGAAAAAGGATTCAACAACAAGCAAAATATTTTCAAGGCCCCCTTTCTCCCAAACATGCTCCTTGTTTGGTAGGCTACCAATAATATTTGCATGTTTTAATCTTATGAGGTGGATCACCTACATGCACCTCTTTACACAAGTTTGCATGAAAAGAATTAAATCTTTACACAAATGTAATTACCAAAATATTTTAATCCACACAAATCAACCATAAAAGAGACTCAAATGCTAATTCATAGATTTATGTGCTTTGCCAGTACAAAAGTTTTACTACAAGAGCAAACTATAGTTGAAGATGTATGATACCACTCATCTACCATTAAAAAAATATAAAATAAAAGGTTCTAAGCATGTCATTAACACATAACAACTCCATTACTTGAACTTTAGACATGAAACTACATAGTTATCCAAGTTAATCCTAAGCCATGTTACATTTAACATCTAAACATGCAAGTAAGCATTTGATTTCTATTATATCGCATAGACATGGTCCTGGACTTGACTACATAGTTAACATAACATATAGCACCAAACAACCGTCTCTCAAGTATTATATCACCACAAGAAAAAAGCTTTATTCCGACAGAATATTCCGTCGGATCTAATCCTATTCCGTCGAACATAGACTATTTTCGACGAAAAATTCTGTCCGAAATTCGGTCGTAAATAATCGCGTCGAAAATAAGATCCGTCGAGAATTCTGTTGGATATACCTTATCTTCGACGAACTTATCGCTGATGGAATTTCGTCGGACATCACTTATTTTCGACAGAATATGTAGGACGAAACTTTTCGTCGGATAAAAAGGTCCTATTTCCGACGGACTTATTCTCTCGGAATTATCTTATTACCGACTGAAAATTAAAATAACCCAAAATTTATAAAAAACTAACTACTTATTAAGGTCGACGAAATTTTCGTCGGACATAGAATATTTACGACGGATGAGTTCCGTCGAAGATGGAGTACTTACGACTGAAATTAGAATATTTTGACATTTATTAAAAATTGTTTTTGTTATCTACGAGGGAATTTCCATCGTAACTACCTTATTCCGTCGGAATTAACTACTTTTTTTTTAAATACAGATTTTAAAAGTTCAGTTTTCAGGTGTTTAAACCCATTAATGTACCTATAACCTGTCACAACCCAATACACAGTATTATAAACCTGTATCTCACATTCAAATATGCAACGTATCACTAAAACGTAATCTTCAACTCATTATCATTCATATTCACATTCAAATATCCACCAAAACGTATTATAAGCTAACCAATTACAAATATAAGCTAATGTTCCAAAAATGTTAAACAATATAATTTACAATAGTTGTACAGACGCAATTAGACAATACAATATATACAAAAGTTCTACAATATCATGAATATATACAAATGAACTATAAACTAGTAAAAGTATCATCATCGCAAGGCGGAGGTGAACAGCGGTCTTTGCTGCTCTGGTGTATGGAAATCGACCTGTCGTTCCTCGCTTTCATCATCGCCAACTGTCGCCGTCATCGCTACCTCATTGATAGAATCAAAAATATAAATTATTAGTCAGTATATATATATATATATGTGTGTGAGAATTAACAAACTAGCCTTAATTGAAAAACATAAACAATAAGAATACTCGTAGGTGGGGGGTGACGCGAAAAGCCTCCTCCAAGAGGGTAATCACCATCCCGAGAGCATCTCGGCGCTCAAGCGTCGAATCGCTAACCCGAGGTAATCCGTACTCTCTCTGCGAGAGGCCCTGTTATAATATCCCAGCAATCTGGTGAAGACGAGAATGGAAGGCAACGGCACGACGCCGAAAATACCAGGATCGGTATGGAACCTATTCGACCACGATCCCTATCAGTGATGCGGAAGATATCGTCATCCAAGCCACGGCACCGTATGAGATGGTCCGACATGTGCTCTTGGACTCTGGCGCTGGCCGAGCCTATAAAGAAATACAAATTCGATTACTAATAATAATTTATATAATGTGATAAATTCGGATAATTTAAGTGAAACATAAAAAATATTACCTCCGGGAAGTGTATATGTCGCAGTATCTTGGCCGGACCCAACACTCGATATCTGCCAGTCATCTGCTACTTGGGGGGATCTGAGGGCGCGACCCATAATCTCAGCTCCTCATCCTGATCTAATACAATATCGGGAAGAGGGGTGGCAGAATTTAACGGCTCAGAACCCCTCCTAATAGTCTCTAGCTCAGCTATACGCTCGTCCTGAAACTTCTAAAATCGGTCCTGTAATGTATTCTATATACGTATGTTAATTATATCATTTTATTTATGATTGAATATTATTAAAAGCTAAATAGTAAGATGAGTTTTACCCATATAGCTAAAGTTTCTTGAGACAAAGCACGCTTCGTCCCTTAGGCGTGTGGGCTCGATCCCAAAACTCTGGCATGGTAGGATCTCGACCCGAGGTCTTCCCGATACCTAATACAAACATTCATAAAATAGGTCTTAAGTATTTGTGTGAGAACTTGACACATAAATAACTAAATACAACGCACTTTCAAAGTCTTCACCTCCTCGAACAGATGAGAACCCGTGGTGTGTACTATCCGGGCTGACCACGGTTCTTCTTCGCTCTTTCGGACTTTTTCTTGAAGTCATCACCCCCTCCGTGAGCACACATAGCCTCTAGGCTAAATCGGAGACTATCAGGTGATGATCTCGATGGTGGTCCCGGTTGGTCCACCCCGAGGCTGCCATCTTCATCGCATCTCATACAGCCAACTAGAGTATTTCGCAGCGACATGATGCTCAATCACAGCATCGCTTCGTAATAATTCGCAGCATTCGCAGCGACGTGATTTTCTGATACCCCATATTTAACCCCTTGACCATCTTCTTCACTTCGTAATAATTCGCAGGAAGAGTATGATCCTTGGGTAAGAATTGTCCAATTATAGCGAACAAATCATTGAAACCTCTCTCACTACAGTCGTGCTCATTCTTGAAGTGTAAGAGCTTCGTCACTGCAGAAATCTTGGTGTTCGTATCATTTCCCGGATACAACGCGACCCCAGATTCAGATAGCAACTTGTAAAATGCAGCAGCTATATTATTTGGCACTTGCTTCGCACTGCTTGAAGAAGGTTCATATTCAGCCTAGTCAATAGTAGTAGGGCCATAAGCATCAACCAACATCTCAACTGGATCATAGTTTTCGACGTATGAATCCCGTGGAATTGGTTGTTCCACAATATTTTCAATCACTTCTGATTCCCCGTGATGAGTCCATACGAAGTACCCATCTATAAATCCATGAGAAAATAAGTCAAATTTAATCTCGTCGACTTTCTTCCAAATCAGATTTTTACACTTAACACACGGGCATCGTGTGACGGCCCCAAAATAGGTCCATTCCATCCAACCCATTCTGAGTCGCCAAATACATGGTACAGAAACAACTACAACTTTATTAATACATTTGTCGTGCAAAATACGACAAAATATATACTGTGAGTTTAAATACAAATATTGTCTTCTAGACAATATCCACACTCAAATAAGTCCTCATTATTGATACACTATTTTACAAAATAGTGAAGACTACTAAAACAACTGTCTTGAACCATCACTCCACACCCTAACTAGTTCCCGCTATATTCTCGCCTCATGAGAAGAAAAATGGAACAAAAAGGAAAGGGTGAGCTCAACTAGCCCAGTAAAGAATGTTATGACTAAGATAATGTACAATAAATTATCGTTAGTCTTCAACAGGGAAAAATCTGATAGAATACAACTGACAACAAGTTTTAGATCAACAACTGCAGCGGAAACAACAATTCATAGAAGAGTTAAATAGAGAATGAAATCTACTAACATCTATGAATTTAAAGTCCATCATCAATATTTCATCCTGTAACATAAATCACTATTCATCTCTTTGCACTACAGGCCAAAGATATTCATCAGTCGGTCATGTTCATCTCAACACTGTTTCATCTTTGCACTACTACTGGGCCAAAGATATTCATCAATTAGTCATGTTCATCTCAACACATGTTCATCTTTGAACTCACGAGCCAAAGATATTCATAAGAAAATCAACCATCTTTTTCATTACAATTATTATCACCTTTATTTCACGCCAGAATAGTGAGGGACTACTAATCTTATCTTCGGGACCATCATTCGTTTCCCAGGCTGCGTCCGAAATATATTCTCATTTCACGAAGAGGCGGTGAAAGAAAGGTGAGCTCAACTAGCCCGATAAGAAGAAATATTATGACTAAGATAAAGCGAGAATAAATTATCAATAGTCTTCAACAATATTAAACCGATAAAAATACAATAGACCAACCGGTTTAAGCTAAGCGATTGGAATACGATCCATTAAAAATTCAGTAGAAAATAAAGTCTACTATCTTTTGGTTTTAAAGTTTTTTCATCTTTATATATTTAGGACTCGGCTTTAACAAATATTCCACATCATCGAATCTTACTACTACTGAGGATATTCTTTAGTATCACGACCACAATTATTCATATCACTTCGGGCGAAGAATAGTTGTGTATTCGTTAATAATGGTCATGATCATGCCAACAATCGTCTATCAATGCACTTTCTGACCATTTAGGATTTTTATCACATCATTTAACATTACTGGTCATGATTACAATCAATAGTCTCGGTCATAATCATACCAAGTCCATCTATGCACCTTTCTGCCCATGAGATGACTTTCAACATAGTATAAACATGAGGATGATGACAATGATTTAAGAATTCAATAAAAGCAAGTTCAAGAATTATTTTATCCGGGGAATTATTAACGTCCAAATTATCAACAAATCTTTGTTTTGTAGAGTAAAATTCAAGAATGATCGGAAGAATATTTTCATGAAAAGATCTTTGGATGAAACGCAAATATCGAGGATATTCCACTAATTTCATAGAGTATAGAAGTCAAAGTTTTAACCAACCGGGTATAATAAAGAATAGAATAACAAAAGAAATCACCATGCATGCGATAGACCGCATACAGACGAGTTATTCCAACAGAATAATAAATAACGGAACCGTGTCGATTAGTAAAAGCGCCGAGCATGGATGTTCAGCGAGAATAATAAAGAATGGAACCGAGTGCAGCGTAAAACTACTATGAACGAGATGTTCCAAATGAATAATAATAAAAAGGCGGAACCCGAATTAGGTGTAAAACACCTATTGACAGGATGTTCCAACGAGAATAATAGAAGAATGTCACCTAAGTATAGGGTAAACCACGTGTCTGAGGTTATTCTAACGAGAATAATAAGCAATGGAATAACAACAGTTCTCTTCATAAATAAGAAAGAATAACACCTTACTTTTTTGGTAGGAGATTGAATACTATGCAGGTGTAGTAACAAAATACTCTTCTTCTTTTCTCTTATTCTCTACCCATACTTTCTCTACTATAAAGCTTGAATGAATTAAGTAAAAAATAATGAAGCACTAGGCCTCTACATTTATAGAAGATTTCTAGTTTAGCACTGCCAGTGTGAAAAGGCAAGTGGCTTGGCGAACGATGATGTGAAAAGAAAAGTGGTGGTTTGGCACTTTGATGATGTGAAAAGAAAAGTGGTTCAGCGCCTATAATGTGAAATAATGTGATGGTTCGACGTCTGGTAAAGGTAATTACTATTGGCGAAGGTAATTACTATTCACGAGGGTAATTACTATGTGAAGGTAATTACTATTGGCCGAAGGTAAATACTATTGATGAAGGTAATTACTATTCATAAAGGTAATTACTATCGGCGAAGAGACTCTTAGATGATGACATATGGGCCCCCAATAAAATAATCAAACTTACCACAAACGTCTCATAATGAGACTCTTTATATACATTAAGGATTGAATAAATATTATCACAAATCATTTTATTTTTAATCAATACATTTTTAATCTTTTTCAACAATTATTAATCATTTATAACTTGTCGTCTCAATTAATAATATAACATATTATACGAGCGATACTAAATGATAATTGAATCAATAATATAAGAGATATGATGCGGCCGAATTCTTTGTAGCAATAATTGGCGTAAATTTGGTGACTTCTCCGTAAGCATCGATAATCAATCTG